>CAJVPT010000396.1:0-31163 GCA_910592055.1 Acaulospora colombiana
TTATTCAGAATGCGCAAAATAAGTTTAGAAGACATGAAAATGAAAACTTACTCGCTACAAAACAATATAGTAAGCACTTTTCATAGAATTACGAAACAAATTTAGAAAATATAAAAATAAACTTACAGTCTATAAGTAGACAATCGACAATATAGTTAATGCGCTTTTGTTCGGATTTAAAATAAGTTTAGAAAATATGCGAGCGAAACTTACCCCCTGTAAGAAAATAGTTAAAGTAAATTTGCGAAACAGATTTGAATAATATGTAAGTGAAAACTTACAGTCTATAAGTCGACAGTCAACAATATAGTTAATGCACTTTTTTCAGAATTTGTGAACCAACTTTCGAAGCTATACGTTTAAAACTTACTCGCTATAAAATGATATAATATAGTTAATTCTATTCAAAATTTGAGTAAAATAAGAAACTTGCAGCGAAAACTTACAGTCTATAAGTGGACAATTATTTTCATAATTCGTGCTTCAGAATTTGCAAAAGAAAATTCAGAAATTGTGCAAGAAAAATATTACCCCCTATAAGATAATATAGTTATGGTTATTTTCTTTAAATTTTGTGAAACAGATTTATAAAATATGCAAGTAAATCAATCTTACAGTCTATGCCGAAAATGATAATATAGTTAATGCACTTTTGTTAGCATTAACGAAATAGTATTAGAATAACTGCAAGCAAAAACTTACCAACTATAATTTCAAGAACAATAATATATATAGTTAATGCACTTTTATCAGAATTTATGAAACAGAATTAAAAAACAACAAATAAAACTCACCGTCTGCAGGTCGCAAATCAATATAGTTTAAGCGTTTTATTCAGAATTTGAAATCCAGATTTAGAAAATATGCAAGCAAAAACCTACTATCTGTAATATTAAGAATAACAATATAGCTAAAACACTTTATTCTGAACTTTCAAAAAAATACGCAAGTAAAAACTTACATTCTATAAGTCGAAATCAATAAAATACAGCATTAAAGCACTTTTCTTAAAACTTGTTAACAACATTTAAAAATTACATATATATGAGAACACTTGCCTTCTAGAAGTCGATGGTAGATAATATAATTAAGGTACTTTCTTCAAAATTTGCGTAACAAATATAAAAAAAAGTAAAGTGAAACTTACCCCCTATAGAATAATACAATAAGATTAAAGTACTTCAAAATTTGCGCAAGAAATATGGAAAAAGTAAAAGTGAAACTTACTCCCTATAGGATAATACAATAAGATTAAAGTACTTCAGAATTTGCGAAATAAATTTAGAAATGCGCAAGTTAAAACTTACTCGCTATAAGATAATATATTTAAAGAATTTTTATTTAGAATTTACTAAACAAATTTAAAAATATGCAAGTAAAACTTACAGTCTTAATTCAACGATCAATAAAATAGTTAGTGCACATTTCTTCAAAATTTGCGAAATAAATTTAGAAAATATGCAATCTAAAGACTTACCATCTTTATTATCAAGAACAATAAGTTAAAGCGCTTTTCTTCAGATGCAAAATAAACTAGAAAATTTCATGTAAAAAATCACCCCCTATAATATTGTAAATAAGTTTCTTCATATTTGCGAATTAAATTAAGAAATATCAAGTGAAAACTTACAGCCTATAATTTGAAAACCGATAATAATTAAAAACTTTCTTCATAATTTACAAAACAATTTAGAAAATGTGCAAGTAAAATTACAGTCTATAAGTCAATAATTGATAATAAAGTTAAAGAACTTTTCTTCAGAATTTACGAAGCCAATATTGAAAAAATGCAAACAAATCCTTACCTTCTATAGGTAGGTAATCGATAAAATAGTTAAAATGCCTCTTCAGAATTTGAGAACCAAATTTAGAAATATGCAGGTGAAAACTTACCATCTGTATATCAAGATATTATTTATGTTAAGACACTTTCTTCAGAATTTGAAAATTTTTTTTATAAAATATACAAGTGAAAACTTACGGTCTACAAGTCGACAATAGATAGTAACAGTAGTCAATGCACTTTTCTTCATAATTTATGAAACAAATTTAAAATATACACAAGCGAAAACTTACCATCTTTAATATCAAGAACATGTTAAAGCACTTTCTTCAGTTTCGCAAAGCAAATTTAGAAAATATGCAAGCAGAAACTTACAGTCTGTAAGTCACAATCGATATTATAGTTAAGGAATTTTCTTCAAAATTTGCGAAACAAAGTTTTGAAAATATGCAACAGAAAACTTACAGTCTATACATTCAATAATATAGTAAATGAATTTACTTCAGAATTGATAAAATAGATTTAGAAAATGTCAACCAAAAACTTACTTTCTGTAAGTTGTCAATCAACAATGTAATTAAAGAACTTTTCTTCGGAATTGCTGAACCAAATTTAGAAAATAAGCAAGAACTTACTCCCTATAATATAATATAGTTAAAGCCCTTTCTTTAGAATTTGCGAAAAAAAATTCAGAATATACGCAAATAAAAACTTACAGACTATAAGTTAATAATCAATTATATAGTTAAAATACTTTAAAATTTTTTAAAATATAGATACTATGCAAGTCAAAACCTACCGTCTATAAGTCAACAATAGATAATATAGTCAAAGAACTTTTTTATAAATTCGCGAAATAAATTAAAAAATATGCAAGTTAAAGAAAGCTTACCGACTACGTATAATTCGATAATTAATTATACAGTCAAGTATCTTCTTCAGAATTTGTGAAACCAATTTAGAAAATATTCAAGTGAAAACTTACGGTCTACAAATAAAAAATCGATATTATATTTAAAGCACCTTTCTTAGCAGGTGCAAAACAAATTTAAAAATGCACAAATAAAAACTTACGCCCTATAAGATAATACAGTTAAAGCACTTAAAATTTGCAAAATAAATTTATAGAATATGAAGCGAAAACTTACAGACTACAGGTCGACAACCAATTATGTAATTGAAGCAAATTTTTTAGAATTTGCGAATAAAATTTAGAAAATAAGCAATTGAAGACTTACTTCCTATAATCCAATCATCAATAATATAGTTAAAGCATTTTTCATAATTCACGAACAAATTAGAAATTTACAAGTGTAAACTTTACCTCCTGTAGGATGATATAGTTAAAACTCTTTCTTCAAAATTTAATAAACAAATTTGGAAAATATGCAAGTGAAAGCTTACCGTCTATAAGTCGACAGTTAATAGTTTTATCTCTCATCTTAAGAATTTACGAAACCAATTAAAAAAATATGCGAGTAAAAACTCACTCCCTATGATAGTATATTTAAAGCACTTCAGAATTTGCAAATCGGATTTGGAAAAATATTCAATTGAAAACTTACACCCTATAAGATAATATAGTTAAAACACTTCAAAATTTGCAAAAAAATAAAAAAATAAAAAAATCCGAATATATGAAAATGATAGCTTACAATCTATAATTCAACAATAGATAATATAAATAGAGACTTTTCTTCAGAATTTGCGATAAAAAATAAGAGAATATGCAATAAAAACTTACCGCCTATAAGTCGACAATAAATAATAGTTGCGGTAAATATCATTAAAAACCATTTTATCATAAACTTTTTATGAAGACCCACCTATAAAATAAATATACACAATCAATTAGATGTGATTAACAAGAAAATTAAGTACTTAAAATTCAATATAACCTAGCGCTTTTTTCATCAATTCTGTTGTTTTTTCGGTTGCCTTCGACATGGTAAGCACGTGCTGTACGACGTGCGTACAATTGTAAGGCCCGATCTTTATAGTTTACGAGCGAATCAAAATTCGCTTTGGATAGTGGCTAGACTAAATCTGTAATTGACATGCATAAATATCGTAGATTGATCACCCTTCAATACGTATACGTACGTTTTTGATGAAATCACTTAGACCTTAACTCAGTCAGATTTATTATCAACTTTATTTTTTATATTTGGTCTAATACACATTTAAATGGAAAATTAAACTGAAGAAATAAAATAAAATGTTTTTATTTCTCATATTTGGTTTAATACGAATTTATATGGACAATTAAAGAAAATGAATAAAAATAAAATATTTTTATAGTAAAGTTAACCACTTAAAGTATTATTTAAAGTTTTATACAAGACAAAGATTTATAAAATATTTCAAAAAAAGGCTATAAAAATAAGTATCAAATCCATTATACCTTTAATATAAAAATGTATAATTAACAAATTACATAAAACACTTTCTATTGATTTTCTGAACATATACAGTATAAAAAATATTTAAAAGAATTATATAAATTTTATTCAACAATTAAAACATTGATAATTTCTTTAAATTGCTTTTTTCTTTTTAAAAAAAAAATCCCCTTTTCAGGCTAGGTATGTGTGCTTTATTAAACATTTATATATTTTACATTATAAAATATTTTATTAATACTTTCATAGTACCAATAAAGATACACTATTTAGGGCAGGAGTTAGTCTCTTAATCAAAAAAGATCTGGAAAAAAAGATTGCATTAGTAGAGAAAGAAGAAGGATATATTATTGCTGCCAATATGCTTATAAAAAAAAAAGAAAATCTATATTATATAGGTCTATATTTCTTTAGACTAATTAAGATGCAAAATAGTATAGAATAAGATAACTAGTCTTATTAAAAGAAAATACAAACAAGGCTTTTATACAATAGTAATGGAAGATTTTAATAAAATTTATAACACATCAAAAGATAGAAAGTTCTTCTTAAAAACAAGTTTCAGATCATTATGGCAATATAAAATCCTACTATTCAACTTTCTTGATAAATGAAACTTTATAGATATACAAGCTACATAGAAAGATAAAGAGAAAACTTCAATAAGAAGAAGCCTAACAAGTAGTAGAATATACTATATTTGGAACTCTTATAGTTTAACAAGTTATCTATTACTTCAATTTGATAATCAAGATATAAAAGATATTGTGGACAGTGATCAAACTATGTTTCTAATAGCTTTATATAACAAAGACCTTTTTATAAGAAGTAGAACCACAAAACTTTTTATGAGTATACTAAAGAAAATTGATATAAAAGGTACATCTCTATTACAATTGCAAGTATTTAAGAAAAGTATAGATTATAAATTTAAAACATTACTAAAACTATTGCCACAAAAAAATTTTAATTTAGATAAAGAAAGAATTAATTAAACAAACTATGGTATACCTTTGAAAAACTATTATGTAAAGTAGTCTTTAACAAGTTAGCAACAAAAAAAATATCCCAATCCAAAGAAAAGCACTATAAGCATAGTATTGAATTTATCAGTTACAGAAAAGTCCTATAACTTAAAAGACTTTACAATAAAGCAGAAATATTAAAAGAAATAAATAAGCTACAGACCCTCAGCTTAGCTATAGGAAAACATAATAATACTTACAATTCAAATCATCAGATTGAGAACTATTATATCAATACAACATCTTTAACATGCTATGAAAATCTTTAAAAAAAGCCATTAAAGATATTATATAAGGTCTTAAATTTATATGTCAAAGATTGGAAATGAAAAAAATAAAAGATAGTATTAAAATTACTTGGAAACAAATATATTATAACTTGAGAAACAATTGGAAATGGATAGTTAGCTCTCTAACCAACTGAATTAGAAATAAAATAGTACTAGATAGAGTTAAAATCAAGTTAGAGAATAATGAATATATTACAACTTAAAAAAATGAAATTAAAAAAGAAATAAGATAGTATTACTATGAGGCCTTCAAAAAAAAAAAGCTAGTTATAACAGTTTACCAAAAGATTGAAAAGAAGAATACATATTCAAATATCTTGATACAATGAACTACTTGAGCCAATCTTACAAAAAGAATTAGATGAAATATTGAAAGCATTTTTCAACAACAAAGCTTCAGTAAAAACTCAAATTAATTATGAAATACTGAAAAGGTTAAGCCAAGAAGAAAAAAACTTCTTGAGAAGAATACTGAATAACTTCTTAAAATAGAAAGTCACCTTGAAACAATAAAAACAAAGCTATATATATTCTATAGTGAAATTCAAACCTTGGAGTTGTGAACTCTCAAATACTAGACCTATCATTCTATTAGAAGTTACAAGAAAATATTTTACTAAAATTTTCATCAAAAGAATGAAAAATATTTATAAAAACAATAATATTTTCAGAGGATCAAACTATGCAGGACTGTCAGGAGAAAGTACAATAGAACCAATTTAAATTCTCAACAATATCTATGAAGATGCCAAAGAAAACAAAAAGAAACTGTAGATACTTTTTCAAGATACTGCAAAAGCATATGATACAATTAGTCTAGATATGCTGGTAAAAGCAATGAAAAGAATTAAAGTCTCAAAAGGTTTCATAAAGATTATACTGAGCCTTTTTTAAAATAACTAATTTCAAGTTATATTCAAAAATGATCTTACAGAATCAATAGTGGTCAGAGATGGAATTGATCAAGAGGAAACTATCTCACCTATACTATAAAGAATTTTTTATAACCCTTTTCTAAGTAAAATTCAGAATTATATATAAAAAGGCTACAAAATATCAGTTATATAAATTCTAACCTTAAAAAATAGACTACAATAAGGTTAGAATCAAGGCATGCATCTATAGTCTTTATGAATGATGCAATATAGATAGCAAGATCCAAGGAGGATATGAAAAAGATTTTGAAAACTACAAGAATCTTTTACATAATCAACAACTCTCAAATAAATGACAACAAATTAGTTTTAGTCACTATTAACAATTTTAATTGCTATTTAAAAGAGATGAATGTGAGTACTTAAGAAGAAGTAGTTCAAGAGCTCAATAGAATAAAACAGATCAGATTCTTAAAAATCTGGACAACCAAACAAAAAATCATAATCGAGTTTAAAGAATAAGTACTTAAAGAAGTAAATATAATAACAAAAGTTCTCAAACATAAAAAGATAACAGACAAACAAGCCTTCCATAGTATATTTTCCTGGAAAATATGCAACATCTTGAAAATAGTATACAGAAAACTTTTCAAGAATAAGAGTGATTTATACAGATCAATGCCTAACATCATAATTCATCATCCAAAGATTTATAACTTGAAAAGTGTTTGAATATTAAAAAGAGAAAGCCAAGTAACAGGATTTTGCAATAGACCAAATGATCTCAGATTATTAGAAATCACAAAAATTATTAAACTCAAACAAGCATAAATAAAAAATTGGAAACTACTCAATTTATTAATCTGCAAATCCTTAAGTTATCTAATAGATAAAGGTAACATTTATACTTCAAGTGATCAAAATTGCTAAAGATATGGAAATAACATTTTATAGTTAGAAATAATAAGATACCTTTAAATGGAAAAAAGAAAACATTTGTAGTGAAAAATACCTTGTATCGAAAGAATATAAAAAAACTATTTCATCACTTAGAAACAATTAACTGATATACCTGGATTAGCTGATTGATTAGAAAACTAAAAAAATAAGAGACTAGCAAATGCTTTAGCTCCTATAAAATATAAGCAAGGATTTATACTAGAATAGTTACAGATTATAGCCAAAATCTTTCAGGAGAACAACTAAAGCAATTTGTAAGATCTGAGAGAGAAAATTATATGAAATGGAAACCAGAATACTTAAAACTAGATTCTAGTTGAGACAAGTGAAAAAAATTGTGAATAGTGATAAAAAATAAAAGAAATCTAGTAACTTGAGAAAAATTAAGACAAGAAAAAAAGGGAAATTTTGTGATAGTAAAGCATTTTACCAGTTATAGTTTCAATAATGATTAGGAGACCAATATACAAAAATACCTGGAATGTTCAGAAGACACAACAATAAATGGTAACTATATTATAAAAGAGAAATGAGAAAAATATACATAGTACCATACCTCAATACAAGAAAGTCTACCAGAAGAACATGTGACTTAAAAATCCCCAATCCCAAGTCAGCACTTGAAAAAAAAATTAAAGAAGTAATTTACAGTAATCAAAGCACTTTCAAGATCCAAAATAAAAGTGTAAATCATGTGAATATCAAAACCTAGGAAGAATCTATTATTAAAGAATATATTAGAAAAGGCAGTATATCAAAATTAATTGATAAATATACTTTAACATAATCTTGGATCTAAAGAAAAACCAATCTTTTATTTCCATGAATCACTTATTAATCATAAAAAAAAGATATGAAGATAGGAGCAACCTGGATTCAAATAGAAAAAGAAGAAAAAAAATTCAAGTTTCAAATAGGAGTAAATAATTGGCTCTTATCTATGAGTTGAATTGATAGCAATTATAATAATACTCCTTTTAGTTTCAATTGAAAGCATGGTAGAAATTTTTACAGATAGTCAAGTATGTATTTCAAAATGGAAATCTTTAGAAAAAGAAAATTTGAAAAAGATACACAAGAGAGGACTCAAAGAAAAAAATTGATTTCTATGGTATACATGGTAGGGCTAATAAAAATAAAGACATAAATCTAAAGCTCACAAAAATCAAGACATACTCAAATGATCCTTATAATAAAAAATAAATACCTTAGCTAAAAAAGTCCTAAATTTTTTATTAATTGAATAGAAAGATCTCACTTTACACAAAATTATTACTGAAATTAAGTAATAAGGGCAACTCTAGATAATTCAAATAGGCAGTTTATTAAGAATATTAATAATATGACAACAGCCTATCAGAGAACATAGCAAAATAGAACAGAGAAAAAATAGAGTTATTAGATTTCAGAATACCAGGTCCACATATGGGACCTAGTATGTAAAAGAGTTAAAGATGGATACACATGTAATATATCTTTTAAACAATCTCAATAAAGAAGCTTTCTTATTAAACTAGTCAATTATAAGCTACTTATCTTAAGTAAGTTGACTATAAGAAGACCAGATCTATATAAGCAAGTAATATATATTGTATGTAGCCAATAAGATGAAACCATAGAACACTTGCTAAAATTCAGTTCATAAGAACCAACTATAAGAGGCATGAAATAAAGAAATAGATGGAATTATTAAAACTTTAAAGAGCTATTGTAGGAAAGAAAGAGAGAAACTAAAAAAAAATTTCAGACTGATATTGATAATTGTAAAAAAATATAAGTTTGACAAATGGATTACTAAAGTAGTGAAACAGACTTTTAGAACCAGTCAGATTTTATACTGGTCTTATAAAAACTAACCTTATCCTAGAAGTAATAGATCTAAAATATCAAGGTAAACATATAGGAAGAATAATAAGAAAGTGAATAATAAAAATGCAAAAAAGAGTCTATAATCAAGTCTGAAACAAGAAATGTGAAAAGGTAATCAAATAAAAATGAACACAAGAAATTAATAAAAAAGATAAAACAAAAAGATCTTTTTGTCTATCAGGCCAGAAATAATGATCCCAAAAAAAGAAATCCACTAACTGAAAAAGGAAACCTTGAAAATAAAAGCCTTTAAGAAATTTTAACAAGAAGAGTAGAGTATGGAATGAAATAGTTGGATTTTAAGCTCTAACAAAATCTTACAGAGTAATATGTAGTAGTGATTTGTAGGCAATGAAGTTAACAATTGAAAGGGTCTTTACCTGAACTAATAATGAAACAATAAATTACTTCTGAAGTTGCACTTAAAGTTTTAATAATTCTTAAAATAGAGATGAGTAAGTTAGATAGAGAATTAACTTTAGCAATATATTTTTAATATAAAGTATATATATATTTAATAAAGTATATATATATTTAATAAAGTATATATATATTTAATAAAGTATATATATATTTAATAAAGTATATATACCTAGCCAAACAGAGGGTATTAAAAAAAAAAATTAAAAATCTGATCTTATTAAATCTTAGAGCTTGAAAATCCAAATTAATTTGTTTAAAAATAAATCAAAAAAAATTTTTTTTTTTTATCACAAATGGATATTTAAATGTGAGGCTTTTTATTAAACAATAGTTTGGTGCCATTATATTAATAATCTTTGATTTATATAAATACAAATACAAATTAATTGTATTCTATTGTGACTAAACCAGTTATGCCAACTTATATCCAGAAGGTGTGTTCACAACACTAGTGCTGAATGGATAATATCCACTCAAAATAATGAAATAACTACTGGTGTGAAGATTATTTTGTCAGTATAGTTATTATTGTTTTCTAAGATATTTAAGATTTTGGTAAAGATTGTATTGTTATTGATACCTTTTGTCACTGCCGGATCTATTGTTGCTTTTGTTTTTTTCCACTTATTTCCTAAGAATATTGAAATTGAGGTAGTATCAAATCTTTGTTTTCAGATCTTGTATAAGATTTTAATATTTTATTTAAGATGTTTGACTTATCTTTTATAATATCAAGGGAGGCCGAAAGATGCCTAAAGAGAGATTGAATATGTTAGAACTGAAGAGGTCAATGTAGGGGGCTTGACTTCTTGGCAAAGAAGCCTTATCTAGGTATTGTGAAATTAGGCTGGTAAGCTTGTTATTTTTACTATTTATATAAATACATATGTGATAGCAAGAAAAAACATGTTTTAGGGGTTCTGGGTATACATTGTATCAAGGACAGAGATCACTGTTATACAACCCTGAATATCTTTTGTGAAGTTTTGCTCTGGTTGGAAGCTGATTGACAATGAGTTTGGTTCTGAAGGTTGCTAGGGCTCTATATCTAACTTGGTTCCTATTGTTAATTTTTTTGTTTAATTTGTTAATAGTTTTTATTTGTTTAAACATTTGAGATTTATATATTGTTATGGGTTACGTGGGTAATGCAATTTATGCGTAATAATTTAGAATTCAAAATCTGAAAGTCTGCCATGAAAGATTGAGTGTTGCAAGGTAAGAAACTATAGATAAGGCTGTGTACTGATAAGGAAACTATGTATATCTGAAAAGGTATGGAAAGTTTAGCAAAGCTTAGGACTAGTATAGCCGATTATAAAGTAGATAGTCCATTGTTAGTTAGAAAAGTATAAATAGCTTACCAATGTATACTGAAAAGGTAGAACTGAATGTGTTAGGAAAAACAGTTCTCATTGAGAATAGAGATAAGAGTTAGTGATATCTCAAAGAAACAGAATGCAATAAGAGATACCTATCTTTGGCCAAGTCAATCACTATGCCTCTGCCTTTCCTAAGTGTTCTTTATAGAAGATGTTTTCTTCTTTATAAGTATTTGTGAGATGTCTGAGTTATGCAAGATGCTACAGATTAGCAACGGACTTGCCAGATTAATCTATGACAATATAAATGACTGGCATAAGAGAAGGTTGAAAAGATTGGAGTAGTAGTTAATGAACTTAATCCAGTGCACTGCACTGGTGATATGGAATTTATTAATTAGAAGTGAGGGTCCATGCATTGAAGAAGGATAGGTAGGGAGTTGTATAGTATCAGCATTAGATATTATAGAGCAGTTGACATTCTTGTTTTTCTTTTCTCTGATCCATAAAATAGAGATGTTGTTTTTCTGGGAGAGCTGACTTATATTTTTAATGTATTTGCTGAATGATGTTTCGACTTGTCTATTGGAGTACTCAGGAATTGTTAGGGCAGGGAAGTGACATAGTGAGATGGATACTGAGGAATTAGGAGGACTATTCTTTATTGATTCCTTCATTATAGGTCAAAAGCTTATTCAAAAATTGAGTTTGAGATCATATGAATAGGTCATGAGTGATTCCTGAATGACTAATTGATTTCTGACTTGTGAGATGCTTATGTCCAAAGGTGCTCTTTGGATTTTGGGATGAATCAGAATGCCTGGTTATAAGTTAATTGGGAGGCATATCTTTGATGACTCTTTTAGTTCTAAAATATTGTTAAAAAGGTAGTAATGTCCCAGTTTTTTGATAGTCCCG
Source organism: Acaulospora colombiana (assembly GCA_910592055.1). Lineage (NCBI taxonomy): Eukaryota > Fungi > Glomeromycota > Glomeromycetes > Diversisporales > Acaulosporaceae > Acaulospora > Acaulospora colombiana. The sequence goes on from CAJVPT010000396.1 coordinate 11,868, forward strand.
AAGGAGTTTAATTCTGAGATGTTTTTTGTTATTGTGCAGGAAGTTCTGTTATAGTGACAAGGAATCAGTTGTTTTGAGTTGATATTGATGAGATAGTGAAGACCTCTAACTGGATCTGCATGGATAACATTTTTTCTGACTTTTATAAAATTTAAATTGTTGTTCGATAGATATGTCCAGAACATTGGTCTAGGGTATAGTTTGAGTAAAGTGTTTTCAATTATTGAATGTCACTAATTTGAATTCCACTGAACCATGGTGGAATTCTATCGTGGGCTATCATTCCTCTGTATGTGTGAAGCTCATCCCATATTAGTTTAAGTGGTTGATTAAAGATCAGGAGATTTTGAATGGTACAAATTTGTGATTTAGAGATTGTCAAGGTTGTATATTTAGACATTTTTATAATAAGACTGATAGAGTATTCATTAGTTTTTGAGGTCAAAAGGGCAGGGGTGTAGACATAGTATATTGATGTTGTATCTCTTAGTAATTAGTATAGCTAAGACTATCCATAAGTTCTCAAAGTATTGTGGGTTGTATATTGAACAGCATCAAATTGTGTATACAGATTGAATAAAACGAATTTTCAGTTTGATATCTGAAATAGTTTTTTTGTTAGACAGTTTGGCAATAAGAAGTTTGACTGCTATAAGGTCTCATCTATCTCATAGATTTATGATGCTCAAGCCTGCATGAGAATAGAGAACTTTGTTAAAGAGGGTCCATTTGACTCCTAGTTTTTGCTTAATAGCTCTAGCCATTTTTGATTGAAGTTGGGAGCATTCATTATCACTTAAAACTAAAACTTGTGTTGCATAGTCTAGTTGTGCAGAGATGATCCAATGGGATACTTATTTGATGATGGTACCATTCCATCCCTTCTGACTAGCAATTGCTTTTGTGAATTTATCTATTTTCTCTTTGAGTTTGTTTTTGATTACCTTTGCTAATGAGTATCTGAAGAGATAGATTTCTAGATATTTGATTGCTTTTTTATAAGATTTGAGGCTGATGAGCTTTTCTTTGACCATTAAGATTTGATTTGCATGCTGAATCCTGGTCTTGATGTTGTTAATTAGATCAGTTTTCTTCTTGTTGTACTTAATTGAGTTTAGTTTAAGAAAGGAGCAGAATGTGTTTGTCATTTTTTGAAGAGTATGGATGTTTGGCTTATAAGTTCCATATCATTTATATATGCAAATATTGCTGATGAGGGATCAAAGCTACTTGAGATTCTAGTAACCATTGGGTCATAGAAGATCGTCCATAGGAGGGAAGCTAGAATCTCTTCCTAGTCAATGCTATTACTGATTTTTAAAGGGTTTTTCAGATTGTAGTATATGATGATTTTGAGCCCTCTTTTTATTAGAAGATTCAGGATGAGCTGTGTGATCTTGGTAGGTATTTTGACTCTGTTGAGGGTGTGATGAAGGCTGTCAAGATTGACTGTATCGAATGCCTTTGAGATATCAAAGGAGGCAATCCAAAGCTCTTGATTAAGGGTTTTGGCTTGCTTAGCTTTTGTGAGCACAATTGTAATTGATTTCATTATATTTTGGTTCTTGAGTCCAACTAAGTTACAACTGGAGAGGATATTATATTGGAGTAAGGATTGAGTAAGTCTTTTGTTTATGATTTTTGTGAAGATTTTCCTACTTTATTTTATAAGGGAGATTGGATAGATATCAGCTAATTTATGTGACCATACTATTTTTTTGGGAAGCAGGGCTACTACTAAATGTTTTTAGTGATATGAGGTTCACAATATTTCAAGAACTTTGTTAAATAGTTCGACTATCAATTTGAGAGCTTTTTTCCCTAGGTTTTTTCATACTTCATATGGGATTAAAGAAAGACCCAGTGCCTTGTTTTTTGGAAGATCACTAAGAACATCTTTCACTTCTTCTGGAGTTATAATGCTAAGTATATTTGAATAGATTGTGTTATTGATGCTTGGGATGGGGTTGTAGTATTCTGTCCATTTCTCCTCCATTTCAAAGAAATTTTGTATTAAGATACTTCTGAAATAATCAGAGATGATTTTGCTTAATTTATTTGGGTCATCGTACAGCTAGTCTCCTTTAGATAGTATTAATAGATTAGAGATGGTTTGAGATCTCCTAGAGCTTTTTTGAGAGATGCCATTGGTTTCACCCAGAATCTGTAGTAGTTTTTTTCTATACTGATTCAGATTTCATTCATTACTATCTGTTTAGCTTTAAACATTTTTTCTTTGAGGAGAACTCTTTGGGCTTTTCTCAGAGTCTTAATCTTCAGAGAGTTCTTAGAGAGTTTCCTTATGGCTTTGTCGATCAAGTGATATAGTTTTGATTGGCTCTGATTGTGTTTAAGGTTGTTGATTGATTTTTTGATTAACTTTATTGCATTTATGTATCTAGCAAGGGATTTGTTTGATTAGATAGGATTTTGTTGCTTTTGTTTTGGAATCTTGGATTCCATGAAGTACTTTATAACCAGGTTAAAGGCTTCCCAGGAGATGTTGTTAGTTGTGGCAAGGGTGAGTTCTATATCTTTCTGCATCAATTGAACTTGTTCTTTTGTTGTCTAATAGAATAGGAAGGTGCTGGTTGAGAAGAAGATTCTGTTAGATTTGTACTCAAACCAATCAAGAACTATAGTATTTGTTTGTGATCTGTAAGTATGGCTGTTTAATCGAAAACTTTGTAACTAATTATCTTGCTTTTCAAGTTATCGATTATTCAAATATGATCAATTCTTGAGGCACTTGTGGATGTGATGTGTGTATATTCTGACACTTTTTTGGTTGTCTTTGTAACATCAATGAACTTATGTAGGTGCCTATAGACTTGTCACTTGAAAGCCAGAAAGGGTGCATTGATGGAGGGAGATGAGTTGGGAAAGGAGTTGAAGTCTCTTACTATTATGATGTGCTTGCTGTATATTGCCTAATTAAGTCTCTGATTGTTTTGAATACTTTTTTTCTTATGGTTGGTTCATGTGGTAGATAATAAGAAATTATTATGATGTTAACTTTGGGCTTGAATTTAAGGTAAGCTGCACACCAGAATTTATTGAAAGCAAATGTGTAGTAAATATGGTTTGAAATTGGTTTGTAGAAAATGATGCTGGTACCGTTGCTTGCTAAGGAAGCTGGTTGACTAGAAATAATAGTTTTGTTTTTGATTTTTTTTAGGCAACGGGTTGCAGATTGTATTCTTGATTTCTGAGTAGCATAAGATTGCTCTCTCATTATTTATGTTTTCTATGAAGGTATGAAACTTTCCCTTTTCATTAAGTCTTTGGATATTTAAAGTTGAGATGATTATTAAATTTCCATTTTTGGATTTTGATTGTTCATAATCCAGTGGGGTGATGATTGAGAAGGGGTTGTATTGGAGTGGGGATGAGAGTTTTGGATTAAAGGAATGATTGGAATCTGTTGTATACTCATTAAAAGAGACAGTCTAAGAGAGTCAATCTGAGTCAGGTGACTCAGTTTTAGTAATAAAGGTCATTGGAAGTTTGCCAAAGAAAAAGTGAACTCAGAGAAGTTGAATTGCAGTATTAATATATTAATCTTCTATTAAAAGTAGGGTAATATCTATTTCTTATTGGCTGAAGTATTTGTTTATTTCTTGTAGGGAGAGCAGTTCTGGAAGTACCAGAAAAATCCATTCTCATGGAATCTGGCCTTTCTATGTTTGTTTAATTTTTTTTATTGTTGCTAAGAAGTCTGGTGACTTTCTGTGAAGTTGTTTTTTGTTGATATTGAAGTATATCTCTATCTCCTCCAACTTTTTGAATATTGGAAGGTACTTGTCTTGAACTAGACCTTTTTTGATCCACTGCAGTCCTAATGAAAGCTAAAATTTGAACTTGTGAAAGAGATTGGTAATGAATTCTTCTATGTCCTCTTGGTGGGTGATTGGTAGATTGAATTCATTATTTTTACTGAATCAGTGGTCTGGGAGCAAGGAGTACAAGACTCTGATGTAATTAGGAAGAAGTGTATCACTGCACAGTTGTGCTGTCTGAGGATTTCAATTACTTTTTTCATCACTTTAGGTTTGTTATCAACTGAAAAATAGAATCACAGATCATGAGGCAACTCTTTATATAAGGCTGGAAGTGTCTGTTTGGGAGGGAACAGTTGGAAGTAGCTTTCTGGGAGCTTTGCTAGGACATAATAGACATCTCTGAGTTGGTTTGTAAGCTGCCTGAGATTTCTGAGGTCACTTCTTTTGATAAGGGAGAAGAAGAGCTTTTTGAGCTCTCCTTTGAGTATCGAAGGGTTTTCTGGGAGATTTGATCTTTGGATAAAAAAGGTGTTTAGATGGAGGTCAAAGTTATAGAATGCTCTAAGGCTCCTGGCAACTTTAGTAATGTAACTAGGTAATACTAATGTATTGCCTTTGATAATTTAATTTTGATTGAGCTAGGGATTTCTTTTGATAATTGAGGAAGGTTAGACAGATTTTTCTTTATCCGCTCTTCATATTGAGTGTAAATTTCTTGATAGTTTATTTTGTTCAGGGTAGGATTGATACTGTAAAGAAGTTAAAGAGGTATTCCAGTATCTACACTATTTGCCAGAATTTTATTGTTTTGGTGTCCGTGGCATCTGATGTAGGCAACTGTGAGGGTTTTGTTAATAATAATTCTGATTTTTCTCTTGATAGCTTGATTGATGTATCTGATGTTATTGTTTTTCATGTAATTTTCATGAAACTTTTTCTCTATATTTTTATACTCTCTCTAGTATTGACCCTTGATGATTTACTCCCTGGCAAAGGTTATGAAGAAATATTAATTCCTATGTAGGATTTTAGTGAAAATGGATTTGATATTAGGCTTTAGGCCTGAATTGCTTTCTTCTCTTAATTTCAAGATCTAGTTGACAATAGCTTTGAGAGTATACTCGCAATTATCAGATCTCTGCACAGTTTAATTAGCTTTGCTTATTCAGCTTTTGAGTTAATATCTCTGATATTATTGTTTATAGTTAAGAGGAATGAAAGTTTGGTTTTGACTTTTTCTTTTGCTTTATCTGCCCATGAGTAAATTACCTAAAATTGAGATGAATCTGATTGGATTGGGGTAAGATTATTATCCGCTTCCATATTTGTACTGTTGGTACCTGTAAATGACGATGTGACTGCTTCACTTATGGATAATTATAATGTAAGCATAGTACTTGGGTAAACTGGTGTGATCTACTTCATGTGTTACATTTGATGTATAAGGGTTAATATGACCTGCTATATGTGTTGCAGTTGTTACTTGAGGACTGGGGTGATCTTTGTTACACATAAGGGGCTCTGCATGCATGGTTTCAGGAAAACAATAAATCTGAAAGTCATTATTGTTGCTCATTTCCTCATTTGGGGCTGAAATATTTGGAGGGAGTTTAGGGGATTCAGTTTTTTGAATTTTGAAGGTTTGTGGAGATTTTTTGACAATAATTACACTCCACTTCATGGAAGATATAGGTTATAGTTCAAGGCATTCTTTACCATCTCCTTGATGATATGCTCTCTGTCATTTGTATCCAGTTTAAAATCTGTTTGATGTTTAGTAAATTAGTTCAGCATCTCTAATAACTTGGAATCTAAAAGTAAGGCAGTTACTTTGAGTTGAGATTTGCGAAACTGTTTTATAACTTCAAACTTTACTTAAATGACTTTGATGGACTCTTCTATTGATTTGGTGTGCTTTATTGTGATAGGAATAAGCCAAGAGCTAGAATGGTTGTTAAAAGATGGGACATAAATTTCTTTTGCTGGTTTAGTGACATAGATTTGTAATGGTTTGTCATTTTTGTAAATAATGAAGACTTTGAGATTCCTTTTGTTATCAGTTAAGACTATATCTAGCAAGGTATATTGGGCATTTATATTGGGAGATTTTGAAGGTGAGCTCTCCTCCCTTTTGATTTTTTCTTTAGACAAAATTTTGTTTTCCTTAAGTATTTTCTAATTTGATAGTTTTGATGTGAGTGAGAGAGTTTTTTTATAAATCAAAAATTTTTAAAATCTAATTTGATTTAATTTGATTAAATTTATAAATCAATTTTTTTTTTTTAATCTGCAGTCAGGTCAGTATGGTGTGTCTTTATTGTATATATATTAGTTATTTACAAATTGTTGTGACTTTTACATACTGACTCACTCGTCTTCAAAAAAACTATTTATCTAAATGCAACCTAGGGAATTATATTTCGCTTCTATACTAATTTAAATAATTCCTCTAATTAATAAAATTATTGCCTACAGGTCATTACTATAGATCATTCTAAGTTCTGTCTGCAGTTAAAAACCAAACCACTTAATTCCATAACAAACCCAATCCTTGATAATTGCTGTATACTTCTTTCCTTCTATTTCTTTAATGTTCTCCAGGTTCAAGTCCTTTGGAGGTAACGGCAATCTTGTTCAGTCTGTTCGTCAGGTCTGGACTTGGGCTTCTTGTTTCTTTTATTCTCTTCTGTAATGTTTTGCTTCTTTTTCTATTTTATAACTTTGGTACAGTGAGTATTCCAGATATCCTTTTTGAAGTTTGTTCTTATCTTTTGATAAAGTTTATCAATTATATCCTATGTATTTGCTGATGGGATATTAAGCTACTCTTTGAGATACTTTTTCAAGGAGGTAATCTTGCTTTTTTCTATATATCCATAGATAATATTGAAAAGGTCCCTGTCAGATTTCTGGATCTCTTCTAACTATTTGTCTATCCAGTCATTTATTTAGATTAAACTAGTTTCTTATCTTTTATTTCTTTGCTGATGAGTTTCTTGATCTTTTTATTTGCTTTCTGCTATAAGTTCTTCATTCTTTCCCTAATAGCTGAACATTCAAAAAGATGTTCTAGTATTTCTTCTTAAAGTTCATATACTGAGCAAATGGTTATGATATATACATCTGGTTTCCTCTTTTTAAGTATTTGTAAGACTGGAAGTTTGTTATGAGTTAAGTTAATTAGAAAGCTTTTGTCTTTATTGATTTTGAAAGAGGTATCGAAGGTATTAATTAGTTTGAACTGGTTTCAGAAGGTTGGCCAGTCTATATTTTATCATTTTGAATTCAAAGATCCTGGATCCATTTCTATGTTATCCAGTTTAATCCAATCTTTTTCTTATTAAATATTTTAATAAAATCTCTGATACCAATTTCTATTGTATGATCTTCCCATGCTTCTATCATAAGAACTCTTCCTAGCTCTGGTAGTTGATGCCAAGTTATTGGATTCTCCCACCTGGTTTGTTTGGCAAGTAAGTCTACTTGATTGTTGAATCTGTTGATTCTGTGGGCTTTGATCTTTAGGATTTCCAAATTCAGATCTTTCTTTTTTACTAGGTCCTTTATCTTATTCCAAAGTGGCCAGTTAGTAATCTTTGTCCATCTTCTTGTAGATATCTTTATTTGTGAGCAGATAGATTTCTATACTTTGACTGTGATGTTGCAATCAGTGTAGATCATAACTATTGTGTTTTGGGAAGCTGTATACAGTGCAATGAGAATAGCTAATATTTCAGCCCTGGTTGCTGATGGCTATGTGAAAGCTCCTACTGAGAACTGTTTAACTATTTTGCCTTCTTCTATTATGATTCAAGCTAAACCCATTTTGAATTTTCCACCTGTTGTCCCTTTTTTATAAGAGCCATTTGTATAAAATATAAGCTGATTAGCCATATTTCTTTTGTTATATCTTAAGATACTCTTAAGTTCATCTTTGTGTTCTTCTGTTTGTATAGCTTTTTCTATTAGTGTGATATCTCAGTTTTTCACTTGAATATCTACTTCAACTGGTCTGAAAGTTGGTAGAACTACTGTTTGCTGAAATGCATTTGTTTGCCAGTCTGTAGGGTTTCATGGCAGAAGGATTTGTTTTCTTTTTCTTAGATTATTATGTCAATTAAGCTGTGGAAGAAGGTAGATCTGTGACTGGACTACTTCTAATAGCTGCTCTGTACTGTTCAGTTGAAAATAAGTATTGTTACTAGTAGGATCGTATACTAGTTGATATGGGTAAAATAGGGTTTATTGTTTATAGATGCTGTTTTCCCCGATGTATCTGTTGAAGTATTAGTCTGAACTGTCCAGTAAATCTTTCTTTTATCTGGGTTTGTTGGGAATACATCAGTTTGCATATTATAAACTGTCCATTAAAGCCCATGTAGAAAGTTTCATAGGAGATCTTGATTTACTGTTGTTTTTTCCTTCACTTTTTTGTACTAGGAGGGAACTGATCCTTTGCATCTGCTATAGAGAATTTGAACTGCTCGCCATTCCTTAAGTATCATTGTGTAGTATTGATGAGTTGGTCTAAAAACATGATCTTGTATTTTCATAGTGAAAGAATAGCTTTTTTGTATTCTCTATCCTCTTGCAGTATAGATTTAATTGATAAGATACCTCCCTAATAGTCAAATATGTTTTTCCATCTCCAACTTTGAAAAGTGACTTGTATGCTATTTGCCAAAGCCAGTGTTATAGCTGCCAAGTTTCCTTTCATTAGATTAAAAGAGTTAATAGAATTGCTTAGGATATTGCCTGACATACAACATTTGATTTGAATTTGTTTTAGTCTGATTATAGTAGAAATACCAGGGGCCTCATTATTGTTAAGCTGAAAGAAGTGCAGGTATGTGACTTTCTAGCTGTATCTCCCAGATACTTTTGAAATCATATATTCCTTTGTTGTTAATACAACTGTTTGAAATTGTTCCACAGACTAGGGCCTTGTTTTTGAATACTTTTCTAAACATGGCTGTGAGATCATTACATATTTTCTCACTCAGGTATGTGTGTTGTATTCTGTATTCTATTCTTGGAATCAGGATTCTATTGATAACATATTGGGCATGTTTTTCTGTCAGCTTCTTCTTGGTTATTGCTTGAACTACTGTTCTAATCTCTGATTTTACAAGACTAATAGTATCCTAGTTTTTTTGTCTTGATTCTAGCCAGATACCAAGAAATCTAGCCTGATCCTTCTTGTTGATTTCATGGACTATAGTATTCTCTGCTCCAGCCTAAACAGTTCCTAGGACTTGTGGGTTTTGATTAATAGTAAGGAGAATTGACTTCTCTGCATTAATCTGAAAGTCATTTGCTATATAGAACTTTTTTGCTTCTTCCAGAATCTTTTCCAGTTTTTCCTTGGATTTGACAATCCAGGTTGTATCATTCATATAGGCAATTACTGCTTGTCTTAAGAAGAGCTTCATCTTCTTTTCAGGTTTACTAAAGTTGAGAAATAATTCTTCTTCTATAGTATAACCCAAATTGCTGTTATTTTGGATCTTATATAAAAGTAGATCGTAGAAAATTAACCATAATAATGGGGAAATCATTTTTCCTTGATCTATTCCATCCCCTGCCACTATTGAATTAGATAATCCATTGGAAAGGATAATACTACAGCTTCTATCTTTGAAGAGGTATATTATAAGCTTCTTAATAGTTGTAGGGATTTGAATTCGATCTATGGTCTTTTTAAGCATATACAGAGATATTGTATTATATACCTTTGCAGTATCTTGAAATAGGATCCTTAGCTCTTTTTTCTTTTCTCTAGCCTCTTCACAAATGTTGTTTAGCAAGTAAATAGGCTCTGTCATACTTTCTTCCTATAGCCCAGCAAAATTTAATCCTTTTAATATTTTGTATTGCTTGCAAATAGCTGATAATTGGTTGGTAAGAATCTTGGTAAAGCATTTTCGAGCTGTTTCCAAGAAGACAATGGGTCTTGTATTGCTCAGATCACATTTCCAAGGTTTAGGTTTGAAAATGGGATAGATGTTATTACTTTTTCATTTCTTTAGTATTTGACCTGTATTTAAAACTTTATTATAAAGAAGACATAAAGTTTCTTTTCTTTTGATCCCTAAATGTTTGAGCATTTTGTAGCTGATGTATGAAGGGCCAGCAGCATTGTTGTTTGGGGGAGATTGCAAAATAGCTTTGAGCTCTTCTACTTTGATTTCTTTTGTTAAAGATGAATACCATATTGGATCGATCCATTCTTTGGGTTGGTATTCTTTTTTCCAGAAGGGGTCTAGATTTTTGAAGTTGGCATTTCTTTTTTTGAACACTTTTTAGTGATAATTTGAGGGTTAGTAGCAATATATTCTTTTCCTTCCTGATTTGTGGTTAGCACCCAATCTAATATAATTTTTAGTTTTTTATGGTTTAAGACTGAGCTTAGTATCTGTTTCTGGTTGAATCTAAGATCATTACATCTGTTATCCAGAGCCTCCTTAATTTGATTTCTGATATAAAGACTTTTTTTTTTCTTGCATATCATTCTGAGGGTGCATTCTATTTTAGTGATTTTCCTCAATTGCTCTAAAATCTCTTCTTGTGACTGGAGAGATACTTATTCTTCATCATTGGATTTATAAGTGCCTTGTAGATTCTGAATGGCATTCTCTATATTTTTCATGTCTTCTGTAGTTTTCATATCCCAGTTAACTAGGATTTTTTTAAAAAAAAAGTAAATCTGATTGGCTTCTCTATAGGCTTTGAAATCCTTCTTTGAGATTACAGATCCCATCTTAACTTCTTTTCTTCTGCTAGGAGTGGAGTAGACTCTTTTCTTTTTGAGGCACTTGTATATACCCTTAATGATTATAGTTTCAAGTTCTTGAGAGCTATTCTCAGTTTCATGTCAGGAAACCTGTGCATCAATTTCTAGAAGCTTGCGTTCTATTCAGAGTTTGAATTTTTCCTTTTGTTTCATAGTAGAGTTGTCTGAATCCGGTATTTTTTTACCTTTTGTTCTATCTTGCTCTTATATCTAGTTTTTGAGCAAATTATTTGTTGTCGTTCTTATTAATAGCTGGGTATAGTCACTACCCGGTAGTATTTTCACTGGAATATTTTTGAACTCATATATGTTGTTTAGATTAATTTCTAGTGGTATCCAGATATAGTCGATTCTGCTATGTGCTGAGTTATTTGCCCATGTGAAGGTGATATTTCTTTCTTCTTCCCAGAGTTTTGGATATCTATGTAATTCCAGTCTTCTAGGAAGTTGAAGAAATCTATTTCCACTTTTTTATATCTTGGAATTGTTTTGTTTGTGGATGGTGATCGATCTACTATTGGATTGACAACTGCATTAAAGTTACCCATGATTATGACTTTGAAGTAGTTTCTTTGCTTATCTAGAATCTTGTTTTGAATAGCTGTTGTAGCCATCTACTTTCAGCTTTCTCAGATGGCAAATACACTTGGTAGATACAGAGTTTGCTTTTTGTTGATAAAAAGTTAGCTCCTATTATATGTCCTTCTATTCTTTCAATTGATTTTAACTTTTTCTCAATATTTTTTCTACTAAGAAACCCTACTTCAGACCCTCTGGATTTTTCATTATTACAGCTGTGAAAAAATTTATGCATTTGCTGTAGGTTAAAAGTGAAGTCTACTGTTCTTCTGTTAGTTTAGTTTCACAAATTCTTAGAATATCTATATCAAGATCTTGTATAAGTCTAAATAGTCTTTGTTGCTTAAGACTAGTATTAATATCTCTAATGTTATATGTTCCAATAGTAATAATGTTGTCTAATATGGAGTTGTTGATAGTATAGTTCTTATAGAGTATTTGTTCTTTATCTAGTTTATTAATGGTATTCATTTTAATTGTACTGATAAACTTATTTAGTGGTATAGTATGTGTTGTGTTATGAAGGGTTGTATTAGTTATTGTTATTATTTCTATAGTCATTCTTTTCTTCTAGGATAAACTTGATTCTTCTTGTGGATTAAACTCTCTCCTGGTATATCTTGATTGGGCTGATGCTTTTTAGGAGTAATTATTCCATCGCCTTCCTCTTACCCTGTTCTGGTTACCTGTTTTCTCCTCGATTATATTTATTCTAGTATTTAATCACTTTAGATTATTCAGGATCTGGCACAGGAAATCTTGATTATTTTCACTTTCTGGATAAGGGCTTTGTGACCTATTATGCAAACTTCTTTTTCTGTTATTGTGATTGATTGGTTCTCTATTACTACTGGTAGTAAAGCATCTAGGAGTGTTTGATATTCCAGCCATATATTTGCTGCCTTGGAAGTTATGTCTTTTTCCTTTTGCCTTTTTTTCCAGATCTGTCTTTTTTTTAGAATTGCTTTCAGTTTCTGAATCATCCTCAGCTATTGTAGACCAGTTTGTTCTATTGTTTCTTCTGATATCAGTTTGACCTAGTTGTCTTGAGCGTATTTCAATGTGTATTGTTTCAGGGTAAACTTTCTTTTTATTATTATTACTACTCTCTGTTTTGGTTACTTCTTTGTCATGCACTGTATCCTTTCTGAAGTGCTTTTTAGTACTCCAGTTAAGTTTGTGACTATATATAGATATATGTCATCTCAGGGCCTTGTGCAAATCTTTTGCTGTTACAAAACAGACTACTGCATATCCTTTTTTTTCAAAGTAAAAGGATTTCTTGGTATGTAACATGCTTTGGCTCCTGCATGCTGCGTTGCCCTTGCTATAAGACTTGTAAAGTTATTGTGTATACCATACAGTTGTAAGGATTGGCTGTTACAGTTTTTGAGAATGGCATCGACTTCATGATCGTCTGGTTCATGTGAGTGAATATTGTCCTGAATATATTTACTTTGACATGAATAAACCATCTATCCTCCAAGCTTGCTGATTAGGAATGAGTTGTGCTTTAATTCTTCTTTGAGAGTGAGAGTAGAGGTAAATATGAATACTCAAAACCTTTCCATATTTTTGTAAGGTAGCCTTGATTTCTTAACAGGTATGACTGCGATTAAGATCTATTAATGTGATAACCATTGTCTTGTTTTCTTCTTCTACTACCTCTTATTTAAAGAATTTTTTTTCTGGTGGTGAATATAAAGTTTTCCATTTCTCTGCCTGTATAGGTATCAAGGTAAAGTTTTTTCCTTCTTTTTTGTTAATCTTTTCTATATATTGTAAAGCATCTTCAATTTCTTCAAAGGTAAAAGTTGTTTAAGCATTACCATCGAGGAAGTCTTTTTTGAATGGTAGTATATCTTTAGGTAGACTCAAGGAACCTTGGAAATAGGCTAAACATTCTTTTTCTATATCTCCTGGTATTCTGGAGGTGAGAATTCCAATCTTGAATTCTTCTTTCTTGGTAATATAAAATGGATTTAAACTGGATGGCTTGAATCTGGTTTGTGTATTGTAGAAGATTTGTTCTGCTATGTTTTCTCCTTCAACTCTTTCCTGGGTATTTACTATTTCAAGTTTTTTCTTCAGCTTTTTCTCCAAATCTTTATCACCCATTTCAACTTTGATGATATTTGAAATTTCAATCTCAATTGTTGGTTGAACTTCCATATCCTCATTTGAAGTGGTGTTCTCATCTAAAGTTGAATTTCCTACTATGGAGTTTATAAACATACCCTTAGTCTGAAAAATTTCTGGAGTATTGAGGGGGAGACCATTTGTGAAAGTATTTTGCTCCAAGATACATCTGACTTTTTCTTCCAAGAAGGATGCCATAAGATCTTCTTCTTTTTCTTGACCTTGTGTCCATAAGTATAGGATATATATTTTAAGGACCTCTGCTTTAATGAATATAGTTGGGTTTACATTTAAAATTTTTGTGAGAATATTATCGAGTATGGAGTATTCTGTTAATCTTAGTATCTGATTGGATTTGTCTTGTGTGGTGAGAGTGTTGAAAATAATTTGGGTAGCCCATGTTTCTTTTCTCTGATCATGTTTTTTAGCTATTCTAACTATTGTATCGAGGATGTATAGCTCTCTTTTCTTAGCAATTCGCATAATTTTTCATTTCTTTGTCATATTAGTTATGTGTAAAGAAGGATAAAATGCTGATTTATTGTTTTGTTTATCCTTAATTTGTTTACTTATTTATATTTAGCAAGGTATGTGTGGTTAATTGTTTGTTGTCTTGTTTGGTATCATAATTTATAACTCAATTATATTCAGATTTAAAATTATAATTATTATATTAACTAATATCTACTTTTACTATTATATCCGAGGTTGCTAAAATTTTTTGCTACTTTTTCAAGAACTATAAATTATTATTTTTTTTAAAATCATGCTAACTCATTCCTATACTAGCATCAGGACCTTTATTAATTATTAAGATGGATTCTACGGATAATCAAAATAAGTAGTTATCCATACTTTCTAAGGATTTACAAATCAATGAATAATGTAAGAGGTATTTATTTATATCTCACCTAACCAGAATAGGAGAACTATGTAATTATCTAGTGTAGAATTTTTTTAATTCTTAATTAAGTTAGAGAATCTGAAAGAGTTTTAACCTACCAATTTAATAGAATACTGTTTATTTTTTAAATCTCTTGTAACTGAAATAATACTTCTTAGAACTATGATTTACTGAATAACTTATTGCTATCCCTGTGTGAGAAGGCTAATATGTCAAGAACTTGCTTAATATACCTGATACTACCATTGTTAGGGATATAGAATCTTTATAACTCCTGTTAGTATATATATTTTTTATAGAGGGCCTGTCTTGTTTTTTTTATGATTGCCTGTTCTTTTAGCAATTCATCTTTACTTTTTAAGGGAACCTGTCTTATGCTTCTTTTTAAATATTGAAATACCTTATTACTCAACTTTGCTGCTTAGATAGGAAATCTGTCTTGATCAAGAATGTTGTACCACTTAGTTTTGCCTTATTTAGAACCTGTTTTGATCTTTAGCTTGTACACTGGACTGATTTTTTGTTTTATTATTAGTATAATAAACAGTCAATTCCTTGTTATGGTCATACTAGGGTACTGAATTATCACTATAGTATATATGAGATCTTTGTATTATTGATGATTAAATTTTCACATGGTTCTTATATGATATTGAATTTTGGATTTTGTGATTGTGACCTGGGGATACTACCACTATGCTATAGGTCCATGGATTAAGAACTATAAATTATACTAGACTATTATCTCAGATTAAGATATAAAGTTTACTTGTTACTTTTGACAAGCACTTTTTAAGCATATAAAAATTTGAGCTATAATATTAATTACTCTTTATTTTTAGATCAATAGTTAAACTAAAAGAATAAATTAGATATTAGAAGAACTTATTTAAATTTATAAATTTATACTATTTTATAAGTTATTTCTTTGACTATATATAAATTGTATTTAATTGTTAAAATAAAAATTTATCCTATTTTTTAAATCTTTTTGCTAAAACTATATAAGATTTTTTTTAATAACTTTCATTAATCTATTCTAATATTAAGCAAGAGAAATATAAAAATAAAATAATTTTGAAAGAAAGTTCCTTTAAAAAAGATTTATTATCTAATTAAAAGAATTAAATATTCTTTTCATAATATAATATAGAAACTATAAGAAACCTGAAAAAAACCTTAGTCAAAATCAAGAAATTAAAAAATAAGAATATCTTATTTTAAGAAAAAAAAGAATATACCAATTTATCTTACTTTTACTTAAAACTAGACCTAGATATATATAATATAATTTTAGTCAATTATAAATAAAAATAATAATATAAGAAAAAATCTAAATTATACTATCAAGAAGATTAATTCTATTTAATATAAATAGTAATTATTAATTGAAATATAAATAAATATAAAATAAATTGTTTTTATTTTTATTTATTATTTTTATTTTTATATTATATAAGTGTTTATACCAATAAACTATATGTCTTATATATTTTTAGCATGTATTTTTATTAAATTTATTTATATATTAAAAGCATGCATAAATACATATGCTCTCTTGACTTGAATAAAAACAACTTAATATTGTTTTCAATTGACAAAGCTTCACTAAATTTGATAAAAACATTTTGAAATCTTTTATAAATATATATCAATATAAAAATTAAAAAAAAAAAATACAATTCAATAACTAAATCCAGACAATAACTTAGGTATTTTCACTAGTACTGTATAAATATATTTTATATAAAGCTTACGTGGGTCAAATAAAGTTTCTGATAAATAATTTTTACATAAATTTTGATATTAAATATCCTTTTATAACTCAATCATTAATATTATTGTATAAGCTCATGGGATAATATAATGTATAAGGAGAATAAAATGATATGGTAAAAAGTGAAAAATTCTGATAATGCTGAATACAAAGAATGTAATACAATATATATAGGGTGCATATGTATAGGTTTTTTGTATTTAAATTCTTTTCTCTTTTCTTTTTCTTTTTTCTTTTCTTGTTTATTTTAAATTAATTTATTTCATTTGATTTTTTAATTATTTTTCTTTTTTAAATTTTGTCCTTTCATTTTTGTCTTGTATTTTTTTTTGTTATGAATTTTTTTTCTTTTTATTTTACTTTTATTTCTGTACTTAATTCGTTGTTTTATAATTTGCATTGTTTTTTTATAATGTGCGCGATTTATAACACTGCATAAATAAAAGTAACAAAAAACTTATCGTATCTATAAAGACCAAAACATTTAACTATTTATTGAATAAAAATTTGATAAACTAAAATACATGAAAGTTACGCGCTTTTCAACATATAAATAATAAAAATTTCGAAAAAAACCAACAAAATGAAATTAAAATATAACAACGATAATTATTGAAAATTTCACATAACTTAAGCCATCAATATATTCAGTTTCAGAAATCATGAGCTGTGGATGATCTTTAAAGTTAATAAGTCGACTAGTATAAATAGCTGATGAATGTTTTTCAAGTGCCAGATTATTATACAAAGAATATTAATGTCGCGTTTTCATCAATCTGTTTGTAAAGTTCCGAATATTTGTAGCTCTCATAATCACTCCATATCCTTAAAATACCGCGCAGTTCATAAGAACTTAGGCGCTCGTGGAAATCGACATCTAAAAATTTTCACATCAATTCGACTATTAATTTGGGTGAATTTCTTGGAATTCTAGGTCGTTTACCAAGGCAAATTGCATTTACAAGATTGTGATCGTGTGGAATATTATGAAAAGGGGGAATTTCAGATATCATTTCAAACATAATAATCCCGAATGCATAAACATCAGCTGCTTTTGTATATTCTTCGCCACTTAAAACTTCCGGTGCAACATATGAAAGTACACCATACAAATTTCGGTTAACTTTGCTATTTCCATATTCAGCGGCTAGATAACATAGTTAGTTTTTTTCGTAAGAATTTCGAATAATTTGAAAATATTCTTGCATAAACTAAAATATAGTTAAATCATTTTTCGTTAGAACATGAACAAATTTGGAAAACATGCTTGTGAAAACTTGCCTATAAGATCGAAAATTGATAACATGCTTGCATAAACTTACTCCCTAAAAAATAATATTGTTAAATTATTTTCGTAAGAATTTACGAAACAAATTTAGATGATATGCTTGTGAAAACTTTCCTATAAAACGATCGATAACATAGATAAAGCACTTTTCGTAAGAATTTCGAAACAATTTGAAAATATGCTTCGTAAACTTACAGTCTATAAATCGACAATATATAATACAGTTAAATCATTTTTTATTCAGAATTTGCGAAACAAATTTAGAAGGAATGCTTGTGAAAACTTACCTATCGTTAAAGCACCTTTCGTAAAATTTCGTAACAATTCAAAAATATGCTTGCATAAACCTACCCCTATAAAATGATAGGGTTCATAATACCATTTATATAATACTTAGCCAAAAATAAACAATTCATAAAGTTAATGGTATAAATAAATTGGTAACTATATAGTTCAATTACAAATATTACAAAAATAAGTATATTAATAATTCATCTTAATAATCAATTAAAAATTTATTAAAAATTTATTAAAATTTTATTAATTATTTGTTCAAAATCCATTAATAATTTTTAGCTATCTGTCAAAATTTATTAATAATTTATTAATAATTTATTAATAATTTATTAATAATTTATTAATTATTTATTAATTATTTATCAAAATTATCGAATAAAAAAATTTAGCAGTGTAAAATTATAAATTAAAAAATTGATAAACCTAATTGAGGTTATATTTATGAATTATAAATACGTAATTGGCGTTAGATCAAAGTTGCATTTATCAAGAGTTGACCTTATAATAGCATTAATATTGTATAATTAGATATTATCACATCGCAATAAATGCTTTTTAAATAGCATAAGTCTGGATACCATGGGTTTGGGTAACTTTTGCCTACATATTAATTGAAATGAATATGGCTAAAAATTAAAAATTTAAGCGTTCGTAATTACAATATAAAGCACACTGGAGCCCTTCATTAAAATCAACCCAAGTTTTTGTCTCTACATTTTAAAGGCGTCAATTGTTTATTTGAGTTAAATCCCATCGCATAGAATAGCATTTATACGTACAGCTTCGTTTAAAACATAAATTAATAACTCCAAATATGATACGCTTCTCAATGCTTGCTCGTTTCTTTCTTTTAATCCTTATTTCCTACTTTCCTGGAATAAACTCTGCAAATATTCCCTATTTAATGTCCCTACGTACGCCATCTTCCTCTATTCTTGGTCCGATCTCTACTTCTCCACCACCAACTTTCTTCGAATCAAAACCGCATCCACAAAAACCCGCAAACTTAGATCCTGCATTCGAAAAACTTGCTAAGCGTATTCCTACTAATAAATTTTATACGAACTTGCTGGTAGGCAACGCACAGTCTCCCGTTTACCCGTTGCCATATGCATTAAGGTTCGAGAGTGGAGTTAACAATGGGACGTATGGGTTTAGTATTTCGAATACGGACGAAGATAAATTTGTAAGGATGCACAAATCTGAATGGCATGTGTATTAATGTTATATAACTTCTAAACCGGCATGACTATTCTAGGTGTTTGGACCAGATGCGAAATACTTCTATTCGATTTACACTCAAAGCATCACAATGAGCGCCATAGAGTTCGAAACCACACCAAAACTTCTCCTTTCCGAACCCGACAATTTCTCTATTAATGCAGTGCTCGTGCAAAATTCTTCAACAAATGCTGCTCTTACTCAATCACAAATCAATTTCCCGATTGTTAGAGGCATGGCATTTGTCACGGCCAAGTATGAGAACCTGACCCCCTTATTTGAGTCAGGCGTTGGATTTAGCGCACTCAGTTCCCCTATTACTTTGAGTCGCGGAGTTATAAAATATAGTGTCACATTGACAGACGGAAGTAAATGGTTAATTTATGCTATTAATAATAAAGAAATCGGCGCGCTTAATTTAGAAAAGACAAATGCAACTAGCATCCGGTCAACATCTGGCGTTTTTAATGGTATTATTCAAGTCGCTAAAGTGCCTCAAGGAAACTCAGTGGCCGA
>CAJVPT010000397.1:0-31133 GCA_910592055.1 Acaulospora colombiana
ACAATGGAAGAATTTGGAGAGATTATCAATATTCATGAATATAGAACATCTTTCCATCAAAAATGGTTCAAAGTTCACCTTTATATGCACTGAGAATATATCAACTTGAACAAGGAATAGGTGATTAAGATAAAATCCAATCAAGTATGGTCTGTAATAGCCCATAAGGAACAAGATGATCAAAAAATCACTCAAATTCTAAAAGACAGAAAGAGATATTTCTTGAGACTTTATAGAGTTGCTGGATTATCTACAAAATCTATAGAAGCCTTAAATCATATGAAAGCTAATACCTTTTATATATCAAAAAACAAGATCACTTTGATATCAGAAAACTATGCAGTAGTGTATTTTAAAAATGAAAAAGATTTAATAGAGGCACTCTAGCATCAAATAATGATCGAAAATCAAGGGCTAGGATGGAGTGCTAAAAATCATTATTATTACAAGATATCAGTCGATCTGGCTAGGCCAGGCAATACATATATAATAATTAAAGAAACAAGGAAACAAGATTGTAAAAGCCAGAATAGAGCATGTGAAGATAGAGAAAGTGATGAAGATATTATGGCAATAGAAAAAGAAGCCATACCAGCAGTAGGACTCAGAAGAAACAATAGTCAATCAGAAAATAGAAGAAGTATAATAAGGTCTATATCCCCAATAACTGGTAGCAATAGGGAGCCACTAGGAAGGCAAAGACATTAGGAAGCAAATTAAATTCCACACTAGATTTCACAATATTCCTCAGAAGCAGATGATGAAGCTTTGGATACCAAGTAATATTAAAGGCAAACAACAAGATGGGAAACAAGAAGCCAAAGATCAATTGTAAAGCAAAAGTCAGAGGTAGTTCAGCTAAGCAAAATATTAGAGAAGCTTAGCAAATGTCTAGAAAACTAGAGAAAGGTCCACTCAAAAGGAGGGCTAACTGCTCCTAAAAAGGGCACACCAGTTCAATCACGGAAAAAAAGTAAATGTCAGCCCACCATTCTCAAGTCAAAAATACAAAACAAGAGCAAAGTATGACAAATAGTAAAGAAAAATAATAAGGGGCAACAGAGTGATCAAGATCTTGATGCTTTTCTGTAAATAGAAAAGGATAAATAAATTTCTAGAGAGAAATGGAGAGGATCAACAGGTAGAAAAAACAAAAGAGAAAGATATACAAAAAAGAGTAATTAGAATAGGGACACATAATATTAAAGGCATTACTGATAGTACAAACTAGTATAGTCTTATAGAAGAAATACAGGAACAAGGCATTGGAATAATGTGACTATGTAAAACAAAACTAACCAATGCAAAAGCAAAATGGACCTTTCAGAAGCAAATGATTTTTAATAATTTTCATAGTACTTATAAAGACATTGCATATGGTATAAGAATTAGTCTCTTGGTAAGAAAAGATCTGAAAAGAAAAGTAGCTTCAGTAGAAGAGGCTGAAGAATACATGATAGCAGTTAATATGCTCATAAAATAGAACAAGATATATATTATCCAGATCTATATTTTCTTAGACAAATGATGAAACATGAAGATGCAGAAGAGAGTATAAAGCTTTATTAAAGAAAAAAACAGACAAGGCTTTCATATACAGTAATAGTAATGGGAGATTTTAATGCTGCATACAACCCTACAAAAGATAGGGTATCAACATTTAGAGCTAAATTTAAACCATCTTGATACTCAAAAATTCCATTATTCAACTTTTTAGATGAATGGTTCTTTCTTGATATACAGGCTAGCTATATAGAAAGGAAAAGATAAAACTTCAACAAGATGGGACACTACTAGCAGTAGTCAAATTGACTATATATGGATATTTCAAAGTTTTATAAACTATCCAATACTCAGATTTGACAATCAAAATATGGAGGAAACAACAAGAAGTGATCATACTATACTTGTTCTAACAATACATGATGTCAATCTCTTCACAAGAGATCTTAAAAACAAGCCTTCCACAAAAAGTGAACAAAGAATTGATATAAAGGGATCAACATCTGAGCAGTAAAAGGTATTCAGTAAAAACCTGAATCACAAACTCAAAATGATAATGGATCCATTGCTTAAAAAAGAACTTGTAAATGGTAAAAAAGAAGCTCAAGCAAACAAGATCTGGAAGACATTTGAAGAACAAATATGCAGGGCAGCATATAACAAGCTTAAAATCAAGAAGCTAGCTGTTTCCCAAGCCAAACATCATAGGCATGGACCAGAATTCATCAAGTATTGAAGGGCCCTTCAACTATTTGTACTCTTTAAGAAGGCAGAAAGTATACATGATCCAATCAAATTGTAAGCCCTTAACATAGCAATTAGGAAACAAACACTACTTTCAGTCCTAATTATTAGATGGAAAACTATTGCATCCAATATAGTATTTCTCAAATTCCATGAGAACTATTAAAAAAGGATATACAGGATACAATAGAAGGCCTAAAACTCACTTGTCAAAATACATAGGCAAAAAAAACAAGGGATGCTCTCAAAAGAGCCACAGAATAAAGATTTGATGGCCTATATAGCAATCAAGGAAAAATAGTAAACTCCTTGATTGACAAAGAATAAGTCAAAATAATACTGGATAGGATCAAGGTCAAAGATGGAGAAAAGGAATATATAACTACTAAGAAGGAAAAATCAAAAGAGAAATAAGAAGATATTATCATGAGGCATTCAAAAAACAAAATGCCAATTTTGACAGCCTTGTAGAAGATTGGAAAAAAGAATACAATCCTAAAGACTATATTAATAAAAGATGGTATAAAGATCTACTGAAGTCAATCTCTCAAGAAGAACTACACGAAATGCTTCAAGGACTTCCCAATAACAAAGCCCTAGGGAGATCACAAATCAATTACGAAATGCTAAAAAGACCGGGTTAAGAAGGAAAATAATATCTTAGAAAAATGCTTAACTGCTTTCTAAGGTGGCAAGTTACTTCAATAGGATGGAAGCAAAGTCATATATATCCCATAGCAAAGCCAAAACCATGGGAATGTGAACTCCACAACACTAGACCAATAGTATTACTAGAGGTCACACAAAAATGCTTCACCAAAATCCTTACAAACAGATTGGGAAATATTTGTAAGATCAACAATATCCTAAGAGGACCTAATTATGCAAGATTATCAGGAAAAAGTATAGTGGAATCAATTCAAATTCTCAATAATATTTGTGAGGAAGCAAGAGAAAATAAAAAGAAGTTATGGATATTTTTTCAAGACACAGCAAAAGTATATGATACTATTAGCCTGAATATATTAATTAAGGTAATGAATAGAATCAAGATACCAGAAGGCTTTATTCAAATTATAATAAGTCTATTTTGAAATCATGAATTTAAGGTTATATTCGAGAAAGATCTAACTGAAGTAATCATAGTAGGAGATAGAATTGATCAAGGAGAAACCATCTCACTACTAATGTGAAGGATATTCTATAATCCTTTATTGTGTAAGTTTCAGAATGATGAAACAAAAGGCTATAAAATGTCAAAACTTGGGATCCAGATTTAAAGGGAAACATTGAAAGAAAGCTAGAGTTAAGGCATACAGTCATCAAATTCATGGATAATATAACATGGATAGCCAGATCCAAAGAGAATATGGAAAAGTTTCTGGAAGAAGCAAAAATCTTTTATAGGACAAATTATTTACAGATTAATAGTAGCAAATCAGTATTAATTACTATTAATAATCCCAACCAATATCCAGAAGAGATCTAAGCAGGAGTTGATAGAGAAATAGTTAGCCAATTAGATAGAGCTGAACAGATAAGATTTTTAGGAATCTGGACAGGTAACCAGAAATTGACTATTGAGCTTAAAGAACATATGCTTAAAGAAATAAATATGATTATCAAGTTCCTAAAAAACAAAAAGTTAACTGACAAATAAACACTTTATATTCTGAATAGAGTCTTAATATCTAAAATCGAATTCAGAATGTAGCATAGTGTACTATCCTGGCAAATGTGTAATGTCCTGACAATGGTATATAGAAATCTATTCAAAATAAGATCATACTATGTCGATCCATACCTAATAGTGTAGTACATCATCCTAGGATTTACAATTTAAAAAGTGTTTGAATATTGCAAAAAGAAAGTCAGATAACAGGATTATACAATAGGTTAAATAAATGACTTAGGGCCAATCAGAATTACAACAATTATTAGGTTAAAGCAATCACAGATTAAGTACTGGGAACCTCTCAACCTACTCATATGTAACTCATTAAACCATTTTCCAGGAAGAGCAACTTCACATTACAAGTATTGAAATTGATCAAAGATATTATAGTAGGCTGATCGGAGAGTCTGTTACTAATGACCAAAGGCTCACGTAACCTGTGGATAGAAGAGTCCATCCTTCTATCACATATATAAAACAAATACCAAAATCAAGGTAGAGGCATAAAAAGATTTGGGTGAGTCTCAAAATAGTTTTCCCTAAAACCACTTATAACTTCACTGTTATAACAATTTATCCAAAAGATTCGTCTTAAGATTCGTCATTTTATTAAGTTATTGAAGGAAGTTACATTTATACATTTTTATATATGGGCTATTACATAATCACTATAGCTATTTTAGTATTATCTCATACATAAATTGCTTCATAGTTGGCTAATTTTTTATTATCTCAGCTCATAGTTTTTTTCCTTTTTAATGTGAATGGATTGTTTGCACATTCTTTTAGCTTATAAGGAGTATGGTAATAGTTAGTAATTGATTGTTTCACATAAGCTTTGGTCATGTCATGATCATTGATCACGTGACTACAGTGAAAATTCTGAACTTTGTTTGACTTTTTTTGGCTTTTAAAAATATGTATATAACTTTTCATAGCTGGAAGTGAAATGATATCTTTATTTGGAGTACTGGAAATAATCCAATTAAAGATTATTTGTCAACAAATGAATACAGTAAAGCCATTCCATTACTCAAACACAATAAGTTGAAGTATATGGATCAGCTTATCAACTATGAAACTAGAGAAGTATTGAACTGATAAATGCTTCAACTCTTACAAAAAACAAGTAAGGGTCCTATTCCAGAATAGTACTTGTCAATAACAAGGGAGATACAAGGAAATAAACTAGAACAGCTCACAAGAACTTGGAAAGAAGATTGGTTAAAATTAAGTTCAAAATATTCAGTACTTGAGCTTAATCTTGATAAAAGGCAAAAACTTTGGGGATTATTAAGAGCAACAATTAGCAGCAACAACTTGTTTAAGGAAAATTGATTCTAGGTAACAACAAAAGATACATTAAAATAAATCATTTCAAATGTAATAGCTCAAAGAAAAACTTAGGATCAAATCTGATGTGATGTCAGGATTGCTCAGAAGGGATCATGACTTAAAACTAATGCATAGTAGAAGCAAATATAGAACAAACATATATGGTCTCTTATCTTAATACTAGGAAATCTACAAGAAGAGCTCAACTTTTAAAAATTTCTTATTTCAAGGTAGCCCTAAAGGAATCAATAAGTAGAACAATTCATATAGACTCAATAACTATACAATGTGATAGAAGGCAACTGGAAGAAGTAGAAATAGAGAACTGGGAGGAGAAGCTCATTAAAGAGAATATTAAAGAAGGCATATATCAAATTTATCTGATTGAAATTCTCAGGTGTAACAAGGGGATAGTAACAATATACCAATGACCTTTTACTCAGATGGATTCCTTGTTGATCACAGAAATGAAAATATGAAGATGGGTGTAGTATAGATACAATTGAAGAAACAAAAAGAGAAAGCAAGTTCCAAGTAGGAGTGGCTGATTGGTCTTCATTCACAAAAGTAGAGCTAGTAGTGATAGTTACCATACTATTAGTAGTACCAATTAATAGCAAGGTCAAGATCCACACTGACAGTCAAGCCTGTATCTCCAAATGGAAAACTATAGAAAAGGAGGATCCCAAAAAAACTTATAAAAGATAGCTAAAGGAACAAAATTGCTCCTTGTGGGTATGAATGTTAAGCCTGGTAAAGAAAAAGAAATTAGATCTAAATATTATTAAGGTTAAAGCACACTCCAATATTCAATACAATGAGGAAGCAGACATTCTAGCCAAAGAAGCATTAAAGTTTCCAATAATAGAATGGCAAGATCTGGACTTACCTAAGATAATTAGTGAAATCAAATAGTAAGATATAGTAGTGGATGCTCCAATAAGATAGTTTGTTAAAAAAACTAATGTTAAAATAATAACACACCAATGAACAACTCAAAATAAAATACATAAAAAATGGACATATATTGAATCTAGTTTGGGAACAAATAAATAATGGGCATACATAGAATATCTCCTTCAAAGAATCTCAAAGAAAAAGCTTTCTTGATAAAATGACCACTGACGAGCTACCCATGTTAACAAAACTAGCCACAAAAAGACCAGACTTATACAAGCAAGTAAAATGTCTCACATGTGGACAGCAAGAAGAGACAATAGAACACTTGCTAGAATGTCCAGCATACAAAACTCGATGACAAGAAACCTGGTAGAAGGGTATGGAAGATATGATGCAAGGTTTCAATAAACTGTTGATAAATAGGAAAAAAAAAGTCAGAAGAAAAAGAGATAAGCCTGGCAGTTGATAACAGAATGGAAAGAGGAGAAATAGATAAAAAAATAGCTCAACTAGTAGAAAAAATCTCAAACACTGGTTGGGATATACTTAGTTTCTGCATGAGACTGATTGAAAAAGATCTAATGAATGATATAGCAGACTCGAAGTGTTAAGAAAAGAGAATTGGTAAAAAAGCAAGAAAATGGATAATGAAGATGCAGAAGAAAATATGTAACCACTTCAGAAAGAAAATTTAGAATGTTAGATGTGAAAAGATTATAGAGTGGGAATGGATATTAGAAATCAATAGAGGTGACAAGATCAAAAGGCTGACATATCTACAGAATCAAAAAAAAAGGGCCAAGGTATCAGGAAATTAGTCATATTAAGTACTATTAAAGAAAGAAGAATCAGAAAATATGATGCTCAAACAGATCCTAAGATATGGGGTAAAGTATAGGATAAAATGATTGGGTTTTAATCTCTATTAGAACTTAAAAGAGTAATCTTAGTAGTAATTTGCAATCAATAATATTAGAAGTTGAAAGGGTATTTACCTGAACTCCTAATGAGTGATAAATTACTTCCAAAGTTGCACTTAGAAAGGTAAAACAACCAAGATGAGTGAGTTAGTTAAAAAATTAGCTTTAGTATCTCATATTATATATATAGCTTACAAATATTTAATAAAGTATATGTAACTAGCCTGACAGAGGGCAAAAAAAAAAAGCAAATAAAAAAAAATAAGATAAGTTTTAAAAATCTTCAAAGTATTATAGAGTTATTTGTTTACTAATAATATATTTTAGGAAAAAATTAAAAAGAAAATCAGATTTACAAAATACAATTCAAGTGATGAAGATCAAGAAATGCATAAGCAGAAAGATATTGAACTTCAAAGTACTCTGGAGAAAATAAAACATAATAAAAATAATCTTGGATTTCAACTGGAAAATGTAGGAATAGAAAGATCTACTTTAGCAATGAGGGATATAAATATAAATTATTATTAAAAATATGTAAAAAAAGTAAATTTCAATAAATAAATTTTTAAAAATAAATATTTTAATAATAATATAAAATTATTTTATTACTATTTAAAACATTCAAAATTCTCCAGATTTCTATATATAAATCTCTGCTTCAGAAACTTCTAATGATAACTGAGTGCCTTTGGAGTTTTACACCCAAAAATTTCCAGAGATCTTTGTCAAAAAAATTTCCTGATAATAATAATAAGTAATGATGATTTTATTAAGTAGTTCTGGATTATCTTATAGTTGAGTATCATTATAAAGGATAAATAAGTTCGGAAATAGCTTTAGATTATTGAGAGCTATTGAAACGTATTGTTTGGATTTTTTCCAAAAATTGGAGTGGCTTTTTTTTACTTATATTGATATTTGTCCAGCTATATAATTAGCAATTATTTTTTGTTTTTCAATTAGTAGTACTTTGAGAGTTCCTTTAATAAATACAATAGTTAGAAATAAGTTGAACATTTTTTTATAAAAGAATTCAACTTTGTCTATAATGAGAATATTAAAAAGTTAGATTTTATTCTTTCTAATAGAAATTTTCAATTGTTTAATTGCTTGATTAAATTTGAAAAATAGTTGTTTTGACTTGATATAATATTATTGTTTTTTGAAAGAAATATTAGAGATTAATAATTGATACAATTTGAAGCATAGTTTTGTTTTCAAAGCTAGATTTATATCCTTATTGAAAAAGTTTAGTTGTTTCTTTATTACCTTGTGAAATAGGTATATTTTTATTAAGTAGAAAATTCTTAGTGGTTTGTATTCAAACTATTAAAAAATTATTATAATATCCTTATAATTCATTTTAATATCAGTTGACTCAGAAACATAATAATTTAGAACTTTGCTTGTCAAGTTAAGAAAGAGTCATATTTGAGTTATTTTGAAAATGTTTATGTTGATAAGATATATATATATATAGTATATTCTTTGACAGTAATCTTACCAATATTTATTATTTTGTAAGTTTTTCATTTATTATTTATTAATATATTGATTAGGAAGGATTTCAAAGAGTATGTATTGAAATCTTCTGTTATAATGAATTTGTAATTTCTATGGAAGTAAAGTTGTTCTTTTAATAATAAGTAAGGGATATCTCAATCAAAATAGAATGAGAAGATAGAGAGCTACTATATTGATATTTATTTTAGGTTAAAATCTTAAGTATATAGTATATCAAAATTGATTAAAGGTAAGTGTATTAATTATGGTATTTAAAAGGATTTTTGAAAAAAATATATAGATGTCATAGCTAAAAGCTTTATTGAATATACTTGATATTATTATATTGTTATCAAATCTTTTGGAAATTGATATTTTTTTTTTTTTTTTTTAAAACTGGCGAAGTCCTGCCATTGAGTTTTATTTATTCATTAGTACTGATAGATATACACAAATTTAATTGTGGGTCATTACATTTATGAAAGGAAAAAACACTATGGCTCAGTATTCTATAGCTAGAAACCCTGTGACTTGTAGCAGTCCATTGTGATGGAAGCTAGCATGTCAAGACTCCACTAGCACTTATGTGTATAGATAAAAAGTAAAAGGAAAAGTAGCTGTTTTGTAGTGTATTTTCTGTAATAATGTTAATAAGTTCTATGTAGAGGCTATTGAATTTGTCTTTTAAATATTTCTTCAGGTCTATTTTCGCTTGTTCTGATTCTGGGTCTATCTCGAAGCTCCTGATTACCATAGTGGCTGGTGAGTCTGGGCTTCTTGTTGCTATGTTTGGAGGGGATGTCTTAGGTTTGATGTAGTTCTTTTGTCTCTTAAGCTTCTTGTTTATGTTTTGACTCTTTTCCCAGTCTACTGTAATATTGCATCTAAGCTTCCACACCTCCCATTTAGCCTGCCAAAACCAGCGGGAGGCTATTCTGATTGTTTCCAGTGCTTTGTTCCTATCCTTGGTTATGGTTTCTGCCACTTTGATCATGCCATGTGTTATGGCTCCTCTAACTATATCCTTCCATTCTATTTTATGGTGGCTTCTAATTGCTTCCTTGTGATCTTTAATTATTGATGTTCTTTCCCACTTGCTTTGGATTGGTTCTGTTTGTTTTCCTTCAGCTCTCGCTACACTTTCCTTCATTAGGTCCTTGATGTATTCTTCCTGGAGTTTTGTTTTTGCGGGGCCACAGTAGAAAGCGTGGCTATTTGTTTCTTGGTGTTGCTTACAAATTCTGCATTTGTCATATGGGTAGATATCTGGGCGTCGCTCGTATAATTTGTTCATTGTTGGAAGTTCACCTATCCATGTCTTGATTCTGAAGGAGCGGTCTTGGTGGTCTTCAAGGTTTGTCTGTGTTGAGGTGATCCCTGTTGACATCAAAAGCTTCAAGGTCAGTGGCCAGTGAATTTCCTTGGATTTTTCCTGGTTTAGCCATTCCTGGTTTCTTCGTAGTGTGCGTTATTTACTTGCCCACTTATTCCTGAGTATCTATTTTGTAAGTGGTTTGATTGCGATGTCATATACTTTTTGGTTCCACCTAGTAACTATCCTTATGTCAGTGGATGCTTGTGCATTCACCGTTATACTTCCTTTGGGTTTGTCCATAATGCCTGTTGCTACGAGACGGTCTGTTTTTTTGTTGCCTTGGATGCCTGAGTAACTCTTTACTTTCTTCCAAATAACGGTGATTCCTTTGGTTTTGATTATGTCTGTGGTGATGCTGCTCAGGATCTGGTTCAGGTGATTTAGGCTCCTCTTGTGTCTTTTCCGAGGTGGGATATCTCTAAGGATGTTGATTGCTGACTGGCTATCTGTGAGGATAGTTACTATCTTGTTGATGCCGATGATGCACATAGCCCATAGGCTTAATTTGTAATTTTATTAATTCGAAACTGTTATATTATTACAAATGAGTAGTTTTACATATATGTTATAGTAAATCATATCTATATGGATAGCTATATATATATTTAACTAATGCTATATATCACCACTACCAGCCCAACTCCAAACTGGAAGCCTGCGTGATTCCATCTTAATTATTCCTAGAACAATTTTTTTATTAAGAGTATTCTAGTTATCAGGCCGTCGAATTCAGTATCCTGGATCCCGGTTTTTGATCCTTCGGAGTGGTCCATGGATTTCTCCTCCCAACAAGGCCTCCCGATAGTCAAATCTGTGAAAGCCGGCACAGCCACATGCATTAGGACCGGGACTAGCTTATTATGGAAGAGTCATTTTTCTTGAGCACGAGTTCTTTGTATTAAGCCATTTGTGTCCCCGAATGAGTTGTTTTCTTGTTTTGGTCCTGAGAGGCATGCTACCGGTTTGAGGATTTACTCTTCTTGCTACCATTTCTGGTAACACAGTTGTGTTAATGATAATCCTATCCTAATTCGGATCACAACCTGATCACAATCTAGATATAGACCGGATGCTATATTTAGAAACATTAGTTAGTTTATGGTTATGTCAATGGACAGATTCAATTCCTTGTATTGGTTTTGTATTGGGGTGGAATTGAAACCAGATCTTGTGATCTGACTTATGGAGTGCTAACCACTGCACTATTGACCCATAGGTCTCTTTTGGAAATTTATATATTTAGTCTTTGTGCAAATTTTGATTTGTCTTTCATTGATTAAGAAGTTTAAAAGGCAATATAGTTTCTTGAATATTGAGAGTTGATATTTATATTAATTTTTGATATTACTACTTCTTAATAGGAAAATTTGATATATGATATTGTTTATTAGAGTTAAAAAGATATGTTTGAGATTCATTTTGACAAGAGAAGAATTTGAGTTAGGTGTATTACTCATAATTAATAAAGTGAAGAGAGGAGAGTTAAATTGGGATCAGATAGTTCTAATACTTTCACAAAGTTTTTTAGAAGGTTTTAAAAGTAAAAGTGTTATTTCAGAATATTTGGTTTTTCATTAAAGGATACATCCTCTTTTAGTAGAAGTGTAATATTAACTTTTTCTTTCTTTAAGATTTTATTTGAAGTTAGAAGATTTGAGAAAATCAAAAGAACTGACAAAATCTATTCTCTAAGGATAAATCCACAAATTTATTTTTAATTTTCTTAATATTATTATTGACAAAGGATTTTTTTGTTGAGATCTTTCTTTGTTAGGCCTAGTTCCTTTTTGATAACTTCGAAGTCAGTAAGGAGAGACAGGTGATCAGTTTATTTAAAGAATAAGTTTATCTATTTGGATCCAAGAGACAATTTAAATAAGTAGAGAGGAAATAATTACTAGATGAGAGTTTTAATCAAAGATTGATATTTGATAGGCAATTCTATACCAATATTCTCGCTATATCAATAGAATAATAAAAAGAAAAGTTTTTGAATTAAGTAGTTATTAGGAAGCAATTTAAAAGCATAATTGACATTTTAAAGAGTTTTTAAGACTTGTTTGATATAATAAATATTATTAGATATAGAAAACAAAGAGATCAAATCTTGGAAAAGTTGTTAATATGTATTATGAAGACTAATTTTTAGAGAAAAAAGGTTAAAGTAGTTATCAAGAAGTTTATTGAATATATAAAATTTTTCCTATAAGGGATTAATATTTGTCTAAAAATGTATAGTTGTGTATATTCTATAATAGTGAAGATGGATTTGAATTCTGGGAAAAGGTCATAGGGATCAATAGGGAGGTTTGATAATTACTTAAAAAGTTTTTAAGTAGAAGATCAAAGTTATAAAAGTATCACAATTGGGATAGTCATGTATAAAACATCTAATAGGAAAGCATATAGCAGTTTGATTTTAATTCTGGAATGGATCTCATTAAGATATTTGGAAAAATCTGGAATTATATTTTTAATGGGCTTTTTTAATTGTGTCAAAAGATTTTTTGTAACCTATCTTCTTTATAGAGGGATCAATAAAGTAGTTGAAACTATATTCCAGAATTTGAGCTACTTTTCAATGTCAAAAAGTGTGAAGGTTTGAAGTTCAAAGATAAGTAACAAAAATAAATTTGTTAATAATAATACAAAAAATTTTTTTGATAATTTTGATGATGTAACCAATATTATATTTATTAAGATAGTTGATATAAAAATCTTTTATTGGTTTTTTATACTCTTTTTGATAATTTTCTTTTAGCTCTTTAAATCTGACAAAGGATCAAAAGATTACTCTGTTTTCATAAAAAATTTTTATAAGGACTATTAATAGAGTCTTTGGAGAGGATACAATAAAGATCACTAATTTTTATATAAGAAATTTTGATGAGAGGATAGTGTCATTGATAATTGCAGTTGTTTTAATAATAGAGAGTTAGTAATCAGATGGGTGTGTAATTTTAATATCTTTAGTAGCAAATACAATTTCAGTTTTATTAGTTCATGAGTAAGAAGCAAGTTTATCATTACTACAATCAATTTTCATATCTTGACTATAATATGATCAAACAATAATTGATTTTGATTGATGCTTTTGAGTATATTATTATTGAAAAAGTTGTTTATTCTAGTGTCAAGATGGAATTGATCCTCTTTTAGATTAATCAGTTCTATATTAGATGTATTGAAATATTTTATATTTATAAGCTTCATAGTTAATTAATAATTATCTTATAGTATAAGAGTATTTAAAGAGAATATAAAGTTTCTTTTTTTTGAGAAAGAAAGTGTTAGAGTTGATATTGATGCAAATAAAATTTGGTTCCAAGATAATAGAATTCGTAATCTATAGTATTTTTGATCACTTGACAAACTATGAGTGTTCTATTATTCTTTGATAAGTGGAAAGTTAACTAGTGTTTCATAAATTTGTTAAGAATAATAAGATCATTATAAGAAAAGATTTTGATTAAAATATTGAAAGAAGAAGAAAAAACTTATAAATTTGTTTTTAGTTTCAAATTTGATATAGATAATTTTTAAATCTAGATTCATATCTGAGATAGAAGAGTTAGTTGGGATTAATCAAGATGATAGGCAATGTTAAAGGATTGATACTTAAAGATAGGAAACTAATTTAGTTATATAAATAAGTAAAGTTTTATTTTGTTTGTAAATAATAGAAATTTTTGGTTTTTTATTATCTATTAAAACAATGTTTAAGATAGAGAGTTTATTTTTATTGTATTATTATGGGTCATGTAGGTGATGCAATTTATGTGTAACAATCTAGAATCTAAAAACTTGAAAGTCTGGCATGAAAGATTGAGTGTCACAAGGTAAGAAACTATAAATCGAGGCTTGGGTACTGATAAGAAAACTATGTGTGTCTGACAAAGTATGGAAAGTTTAGCAAAGTTTAGGATTAGTATAACCTATTATAAAGTAGATAGTCTATTGTTTGTTAGAAAAGTATAAATAACTTATCAATGTATATCAAGAAAAAGTACTGAATGTGTTAGAAAAACAGTCCACATTATAAATAAAGACAAGAGTTCGTAAAATACAAAAGAAACAGAATGTGAATAAAGAAACACTTATCCTCAGCCAAGTCAATCACCATGTCTTTACCTTCCATAAATATTCTTTATAGAAGATATTTTTTTCATATTGATTGTAAGTATTTGTTAGTAATTTGGATTATGCAAGGTACTATGAATTAGCAATGGACTTACCAAGTTAGTCCATGACAATATATAGCATGGAGAGACTACATCTTTTGTTAAAATTTATAGTTTAATAATTAACAAAAGAGTTTTTTAAATTTAATTTAGACTCTTAGTATTTTTTTTTTTTTTTTAACCTGCAGTCAGGTCAGTATGGCGTGTCTTTATTGTATATATATTAAGTATTTGCAAATTGTTGCAACTTTCACATACTGACTCACTTGTCATCGAAAAAACTATTTCTCTAAATGCAACTTAGGGAATGATATTTCGCTCCTTTACTAATTTGGATAAGTTCTCTAATTAATAAAATCATTGCCTACAGGTCATTACTGTAGAATTTAGACTCTTAGTATTTATATATCTTGATATATATATTTTGTATAAGGAAATATACTTCTATTATTCTTATTTTTGTTAATATAATAAAACAATATTTGCTGCAATAAGTTCTTCTTAAAAAGTTTTATATTTATATATTCTTTAAACAATATTGTTTTTGATTATTATATTAAGTCCTTGACTTACTTTCTGTACTTTTTTACAGAACTATAAAATCTGGCATACAAGATATTTCCAAAATTGTAATTTTTCATGAGCTTTATTTGTTTTTATTGTAATTAAAAGGTTTTATTTCTGGGTGTAAAGATGGGTCCCTAAAGGGGGAGGCATCGACATAAGTCAAATGTCCCTCACTAGGAAAAATTAAAAATTTTAAATTAATAACTATAAAAAAACTACCCACAATTGTTCTCCATTATCTAAATCATTGATTTATAGCATTTTCTGACTTTTGTTCCTATTAAAGTGAAAAGCTATAAATTTTGTCCCTCAAAAAGGGACATAAGTAATCTGCGACATTTTATATGCTAAATACTTTAGGAATCTATCATTATCTGAGTATAGCAGAAATTGAAACATATTTCTTTTTTTATTTATAAATTAGATCTTGAATATTGGTAATTATAGTTTTATATGATTTATGGATCAATAGTACAGTGGTTAGCACTCCATAGATCAAATCACAAGACTCGGATTCAATTCTATCCAAATATAAGATTGTTACAAGGAATTGAATCTATCCATTGATATAATTATAAACTAACTAATGTTTCTAAATATAACATCTAGTTTATATTTAGATTGTAATAAGATTGTAATCCAAATCAAATAGGATTATTACTAACACAACTACATTACCAGAAATGGTAATAAGAAAAGTAGATTTCCAAACTGGTAGCATATTTCTCAGGACCAAAACAAGAACACAACTCATCTGGGAAACAAATAGTTTAATACAAAACTTGTGTACAAGAAAAAGGACTCTTCCATAATAAGCCAGTTCTAGTCCTCATACATGTGACTATACTGGTATTCACAAACTTGACTATTAGGAGGCCTTGGTGAAAAGAGAAATTTGCTAACTACTTCGATGACCTGATAACTAGAATACTCTTAATAAAAATTGTTCTAGGAATAATTAGAATGGAATCATGTAGTCTTTTAGCTTTGATGTTGGGCTGGTAGTAGTTATGCATAGTATTGGTAAATATATATACAGTATATAGCTATTCATGTAAAATTAGTTTACTATAACATAAATATATAACTACTTATTTGTAATAACAAAACAGTTATAATTAATAAAATTACAAATTAAGACCATTGACCTTAATAAAACAAGTCAACAAGGTCATCAGACTAATCAAGTGGAAGCTACTAAATAGGACATAATACAGTTTCACTAATGAGAACTTTAGAGACATTTATTGACAACATACTTTCAACAGTATCCACCCCTCCAAAATAAATGAGCACACAACATCTGATAAAGACCATCATATGAGAAAATTAAGCTTTAATTATGGTATGAAGAACTTCCTATCAAGAGCAAGCTACATAGTAGATACCCACTAATCTGCAAAGATAACAAGTGCAATAAATGTGAGGCAGTAGAAGATATCACACATCCATTTCTATGCAGTGACAATACAGAATCACTAAAGAAGAACTTATTTAGAATTCTGATCAAAAACATATTATCATATGTCCAGAAGGAGTACAAGCAAAACTTCAAGGAAATCATCTATAAAAAAATTAACCTGGACAACTCAAGAACCTTCAAATGACTTATCAGGGGAGCAATCCTAAAAGAGCTATAAGAAACAACAGGTTAAATTATATCAATAGGGAAAAGAAACAATCGAAACAATTCTGAATACAATAAGAAAATAGAAAAAACTACTATATGACATATGGAAAGTAAGATATAAGGAACTCTATAATCAGGGAGAACCCTTAAACATAATAAACAGGATTAAGTAAATAAAGAATAGGACAAAAATAAATGCAAAACAAGTAGGTCCAATCCAAGTACAACAGTCCCTACTAAACCTGATCAAAATAGTAAATAGTTACATAAATAAATACATTAAATACTAGATGAATATTTTCACTTTTTTATTCTTTTATATAATAACTAGTATGACCATGACATGTTAGTTTTCTTCTTTTATAAGGAAGGGCAACTGGCTATGAGATAGTATACAACTTATTGAGTTTTACTATTACCGAATACACATTCCTATACCTTAGCTTTTGTTTTCATGTACAAATGTAATTTGGAAGATATAATAAAACAAGACTGCCCAGTCAAATGTATATATATATATATATAGTTTATATATTAAAGTAATGAAATTTAGACCTATGGATCTATAGTGCAGTGGTTAGCACTCCATAGGTCATATTACAGGAGCCGAGATCAAATCCTCCAGGGGGCAACCTCTGAAAAAAGCAGGTAGTGATCTGCATCCATTGGCGTAACCATATATAACCGATATTTTCAAGTATATCTTGTCTATCAACAGTCGACTAGAGTTCCTGAGTGATACAAGCCAGTCTATACTGGATTGTGATAAGGCTGAATGTCTAAAATCGGGTAGGATTATCCCTTGACATGGCTGCATTACCAAATAAAGGTAATAAGAAGAGTAGACATTGAACTGGTAGCATGTCTCTGAAAGAAGTTATGAAGATCAAGACTGAAATGAACAGCTTCCGACATATCAAGAACTCAAGCATGTGGCTGTGCCGGGTTTCACAGACTTGACTATCGGGAGGCCTTGGTGGAAGGAGAAATCTACAGACCACTCCAAAGAACTTGAAAATACTGAAGAAGTTCAGGATAAAGAAAATTCGATGACCTGATAACCGGACTACTCTTAATAAAAACTGATTCGGGAATAATTAAGAAGGAATTGCACATCTTTCCTCAAAAAGGTGTAAGACTTATATATAGAAGTAGGATATATATAGCTACTCATATAGATAGGTTTACTTCAAAAATATGTATAAGGCCTTGTTTAAAAATATATGTGATCTTAGTGAACATGGTTCTTGTGTAAAGGTCTGGGTTTGGGACCCCAGTAACTGCCATAAAGTAACTAAATATATAATAAAACAAAAAATGTGATCTCTAACAACAAAAATAAATAGGGAGAAAACAAACAGTTTCTGTGAACAACTTACCAATCTTGGAATGATTGATACATATCGTTACCACAACCCACAACTAAAAGAATATACTTGGCACTTCACAACTGCTTCAAGTAGAATAGACATGATCTGGACAAATACGTGCCCCACATGGTGCACAATCGACTCATTTATAATAGAAGACACCAACATCACAACCGATCACAATCTACAAATAACATATATAGAAAGCTGGCAACTGGAAACAAATGATAAGTGAAACAGAAGGCCATACACAAATACCCGTTTCCAATGGGAGAAAACCTCTGACAAGCAATGGAATGCTTTTGCCACTGAACTCGATACACATATGCCAGTCCTCCATAGTCTACTCAAGACAGAACCAACAGACATCGACAAGAGCTGGAACTATCTCCGACAAGCTATCCTTAATGCCGCCAACAAACATATCCAAAAATACAGAGAAAAACAAAGAGATAGATCCAAACATTTGAAGCCAACAAAACCCTTACTACTTATTCAGCTGCTGCAATACAAAAAACAAATCAATCTATACAATAAACAGGACAACGGAGCTAATCTCGAACAACTTATCAACCTTCACAAAACCATATAGGAACAAATATCGATCTACTCCTTTCTACCAGACAAAGATATCAAAGTCGTAAATAAAGAAATTGACAAATTAATTGCACTCAAGAAAATTACTAATAAACAAAACATATACGACACTACCAAAACAAATATAGATCAAGCTCTTCGAAATTGTAACAACTGGTTCGATATAGACAAGAAGAAACTCATAAGATCACTCTTAGACAATCCCAAGAAAAGCATTCTTACAACCAAACTTATTAAAGAAGAGGGAGACACAAAAATCCTAGTATACAAACCCCACGAAATTAAAGAAACAGTTAGATCACATTTCAAAAACTGGATGAAGAAAAGACATAACTTCGAAGTATAAGGTACACTTTGGCAGAACATATACCAACCCATCACCACTATTCATGAAGAATGGTACGATCCTGCACTCACTCCATTCATCATCGAAGAAGTACAACAAGTAATTAAACACTTTAGTAACAAATCAGCTCCAGGACTATCACAAATTCCATACTTGGCATACAAACATCTTAACACAGAAACAGTGGCAGCCATAATGACACTCTTCAACAACATCTTTACCTGTGAGAGGATACCTACTGAATAGAAAGAAGACATGATATACCCAATACCTAAGCCAAAAGATTGACAACACAACATCAATATCACCCGACCTATTACCCTTCTAGAATCGATCAAAAAATATTTACCAAACTCATAAACAATCGTCTAGCCAAAGTAATGACTGAACACCCGATATTATCTGAAAACAACTGGGCAGCACTACCCAAAAACAGTACCCGCGAACCCATCACTATCATAAATTAAGTACTAGAAGATGCACGAGAAACAAACAAACAATGCCTTATACTTTTTCAAGACATGAGTAAAGCATATGACACAGTCAACATATAGAGACTAATGAATGCACTTCAACGAATCAAGGTGCCAAACAAACTAATCAAAATAATCAGCAACTGCTTCTCTAACCGATCAAACAAAGTAATAACATATTTTGGACTCATTAATCCATATCAAGTAGAAGAAGGAATCGAACAAGGTGATAAAATCTCACCCCTCCTCTGGCACATATACTATGACCCCCTAATAAGCACAATAAGCTCCATGAAGGGCTATCAGCTCAACAGCCATAGACCTAACTGTGACAATGGTAGCTCCACAAATCTCAACATCTCAGTTACAGCATACATGGATGATACCACATTCATCACTCACAGTAGAGAACAACTCGAAGACATCATGAAAGTCAGTGCCTCCTTCTATCACCTCAATAATATCACAGTCAATCCCCTCAAATCAAAACTCTTAATCCTCAATGGCCTACAAGAAAGTATCACTTTTCAGGAACATGAAGTATTACCAATTACTAAAACACAAGCAATAAGAGTTTTAGGGATATGACACGAAAGAAAAAAAGGAAAACAATACCAACACAGCCTCATTAAAAGGAAAGTCATCACAATCTGTAATACAATAGCTAGAAAACAAATCACGGACAAGATGCACCATTATATTACAAACCATGTTCTTTTTCCCACGATAGAATATCTGCTAACAGATCTGGTACTAACGAAAAATAAAACATAATGGATAGACTGCTGCATTCGTAGCTGTCTCAAATATCACATCCAACTTCCAAAAACTGCTCCAACCCCTGTAGCCCACCTCAGCAATCAGTACAACATCATGGAAATTGAAACGTGACAACAATAGAAACATTGCAATGATTTTCAAGAACTATACCATAGTAACATCTTATCAGAACAAATAATCCGACTTAGAACCCAACAACTTCAGTGGATGGCATGGCAAAAAGAGGATGTCCTCAGGAAATGCCCAAAGATTCTGTCAGCAAAAGCCAACTTAATACAGGATATACTCAACAATATACAGGTCCAAAACATCACAATACAACGATAGACCACAACCAGAAGTATCAATGACAGACTCACTTACATAGAAGATATCATGGCCAGCGAATGGTACAACCTCAATAGAAAGGGACTAAGAACACATAACATAATGTGGGTAGAACAACTTCTCAATACTTATTGTACAAAGGCCCTAAACTGGCACCAAGTAGGAGCACTCCACAACAAAACGAACAAGAGAAAACAACCCTCCTTCTTCACAACACTCAAGGCTACAACACAAATCTACATTAACAATCACATATATTTAACAAACTCAACCCGGAAATACAAATCAGACATGATACAGACAATAGACAAGAACAGCAAAAAAACTCTAGCAAATCATGGTACATCCTTCAGCGACACCAAACTCTAACTCTCAGAAAACAAGTGAGTCAAGAAAAAAACCATACCAAGCTACGACACTACCTCACCACAGACACTTCACCACTGATAAAATGTTCCGAATGTGATCTCAATCAATACATAGATAGAAGAAGCCACATGTGCTGTTTCAGAGTTCCAACAAACTCACTTTACCAAGTTCCAGTAATTAAAACATCAAAGACAAATGCAGGAACCTCTGCAGAGTCACACTTCAGAATCCAGATCTCACCCGATAGTACGCAACGATGGCTCAACGAACCCAATCAAACACTGGAGGCAGTGGAGATCAACACAACACCAACCTCTATTAAAAACATACTACAATTCATAGCTCTACCAGATTCAACACTACAACAACTCATAGACATTAACAAAAACATCAACATCAATGAAACTATCAAGATAACCATTGACAGAGCTTTCAGTCACAAAAACAACAATGCCCTGGGTGTGGGTATCATCTTTTCAACCAGTCCAATACAACAAAACAATCTCAATCTCAGAATTACAGGACAGTGCTCCATCTTCAGAGCAGAGATCATAGCTGTAACCATTGCTCTCGGAGCCCTACCAGTCAGACAAAAGGTAATCTTACACACGGATTCAGCAAAACTCATATCGGAAGTTAAAAAAGCAACATCAGAACAAATTAAGAACATATCTGAAGTAGGTCTCATCTATAATCAACACAACTGCATCCGAGCAGTCCAAATCTCGGTCAACTGAATCAAAATCAACAAAAAAGACAACAATAACAAAGAACTGAAACAAGCCGACAAGTTAGCCAAACAAAGTCTGAAGAATATCAACAATAGTGGAATATTAGTACAGAACAACTTGGATCCCAATGTCATAACTTTCAGCTACAACCAAGAGCTCGAGATCACTGACACTATCCATAAAGCAATCAAAAAAATGTGACAAGCCACACTCACACACAAATGGATCATGCTTGACCGAAACCATACACTAAATCAACAGCAAAAAGATGACATTGACTGGAAACAGTTGCTTCAACTTCTTCACCTCACAAAGATCACAAGTAACCATACAGATAATATAGATCACAGCCATAGAAAATTCGCTATCAAGCTATGAAACTTGGAACTTCCAACTATGGACAAACTACACACCCGCAGACCTGACATCTACAAATCTTCCACATGTTTTACTTGCTCAAAAACAGAAGACAATATCCATACCTTCAGATGTAAACACCATGGAATCCACATCAACGAAATGATACTAAACACCATATACTCTGAAACCACTGCTCGGACCAAAAAAGGGAGCCCACAATCCTGCAAAAAGGTGATCGAAGATCACTTAGAAAATAATGACCTCTGGGACATCTTCATCAGAGGCAGCATCAGTAGAAAAGTAATCCAGACAATTAGTCAATTTATCCCATCCGACCAAATAGCAGAAGCCACTCGTAATATAATTCATAGAATCAGATTCATCACTTTCAATATATGGACAGATAGATGTCTCCATATCCAAACATAGGAGAAAACCATGGGAATAACCAAAACCCTCAAGAAGAAGAAGCACAAATCCAAAAGCCAAACAGCACAGAAAGATGTACCCATCACAATACTACACACAACAACAATGGAAGGAATCATCGCAGGTACCCTAAACATTCTCGATATCTTCACTAAACACACTGACAGAGCCTAGGCACGTTAGTCCCTCTAACCAGGTACAACAAGCCACAAGGAGTTGAAAAATCGAGCCCGCTATCAATTGATTTTATTGTTTTGCTTAACATTAAAAATAGTTTACACAATCTCTCTGTAAATAAATATAAATGTATTGCATAAACTTAATAAAATAGGCATGTTAAGTGTTTTTAAAAAAAAAATAATAATAATAATATCCACATTAATCTCAAACATTGAGAAGAATCTGATATCCCTCATTAACACATGTTCTGAGGATAAATTAACCTTTGGATGATATGATTTGATCACTTCAACTATATTATCTTTAATTGTCAATAGCAATATATTATCCATCAAAATGTTATAGCAATTTTTACTATATCTATTTGTTGATACAAGGATTCCAAGCTTATTATCACATCCATGTATATTTATGGTTGTGATGAATTCCTTAATATGACTGATTCCAACCTTGGATATGAAATCCTTGCATTGAACAAATACAACAAGATCACCATAAAAAACTATTATATTGATACTATTATTACTATTCACAAGTCTTGTCACATTCACACTGAATTCTGAATCCTTTTTGAGTATACAAATTATCACATTCTCAAATATTTGACCTGCAATAGAAGATGTGAGTGTCAAACACTAGCCTAATTTCAGAGACAATTTTAATCTCTTCTCTCCGATGGATCAAACGAAAGGGTGAAAGTGACCTGACAGGTGTATCTTACCAAAAAAAGGCTTCATCACATCATACTCATCTTTCTGAACATTCATCAAAGTATTTATCACTTTATTATTTCAAATTCACCTTTCAATAACATCTACCAAAATAAAGATATATTTTTTTGGATTCTATTTATACATGTTTCAAACACTATTGATCAATTTTCAAATCATATCTTTCATCTACTATATGATAATCTATCAAATATTTTCAAAATCTAATCTCAGTTGAAACAAAATCTCCTAAACGATCTTCCCCCTAGAGCCCCCAGGGGGCTACTCACATTATAGATGCTCGGATGGGCTGTATAGTTCAAAGGACTAAGTGTCTTATCCACTCAAACTGGCAAGATCATGTATTTTTTTTTGTTTTACATATGTTTTATTTCACACATTTTATCAAATTTGCTTCACAATTTATTTGAATAACATGTTAACCTCCTTCCACTAATTGATTCAATCTTTTTTCTATCCTTTATCTTAATTCTCATATGAAATGGTAAACAATAATAATATTGAAACACTTCATTCACCATATGTTTATATAATCTCATATCTCTATCACGAGTTCTAACCATATAGTTTATCCATATATTTTTCTTCATTCGATTCTTATACACATACAGTATTTCATGTCACAATCACCATTCATTAATTTCACATAATAAATAATATCCTATCTCATGTAATAAGAAAACTCGATATCTTAAAATTAATAATAATCATAGAACACAAATTCATTATCTTCCATATAAAAGAGATACATCCAATTCGATATCTTGTTAATCCTTCGATACTTTTCACATTCAAGAATATTCAGGTTTTTAAAGATGATCATGCTTATATCAAATATATTAAACACCCGTTGACCTGAATCAGATACGCATACATCTTGAATCGATTTTTTCTTTATTCTGAATTTTTTGATAATTGATAACAACATATTTATTTATCCTCACAACACATTACACCAGATATTTATAATGAATCAATAAAAAATCTATTTATTTATTTAACAAAAAAATGTTGAACCTTTACAAATATATTTAATCTCATTCAAATATAATTTTAAACTTTTTGGTCTCAAAATCTTGTAATATAC
The DNA here is from genome assembly GCA_910592055.1 of Acaulospora colombiana. NCBI lineage: Eukaryota > Fungi > Glomeromycota > Glomeromycetes > Diversisporales > Acaulosporaceae > Acaulospora > Acaulospora colombiana. Next base: position 24,117 of record CAJVPT010000397.1, read on the forward strand.
TATCATCCTCAATTTGAAATTTACATCTCTCTAAGATATTGATCACAATAATCTATTTATCAGGTCTCAACTCATCCTCCCGAGTTTCATATATTTTTGATCAACACCAGAATATGTGGAATTATGCCATGCTTCTTGATATAATTTCTCAATACCCACATATTTGAAGTCATACAAAATTTCTTCTTGCATATCTTACAAATTATTTTTTTGTTCATTCAAATCTGATGTAAAGTTTTTACAAGTTGAAAAATCTTTTTTGAATTCATTTTTTTTGTTTCTTTTGAATTCACCCACCACCCAATTATCCCTTTTATATTTTTACAATGTATAGTAAGTTTTTTCAAGCAATATTACATCCAATTCTCCCAAATCACCATTTGAGAGTTTTGTCAACTACATAAAAAATAACAAATCTAATGGATAAATTATTCTGGATAGGTGTTAATCAAATAACACCAATATAAGAAAGATAAAATTGCATATATCAAAAATGCCATTATCAAAAAGAATTCTTGAGAAGTTAGAATTGTTCTCAACATCAATGACAACTTATCATCTGAAGATTGTTGGATTATAATAAAAGGGTCAATGATTATGAGGTCAATGACCACAAGAATAACAAGGATATAGTATCTGTTGAACATTTTGATAATTAAATATTTATTTTTTACAAAAATATTATTGAAATTATTTTGGAATTATTTAACAAAAGACAAAAAAATTTATCACTTAAATACACAATCACCATCAAGATCTTTAGATCATTTTTCTCATAATAATACATTTAAACAATATATATAACAATAATCAATCTATCTCATATATCTGATATATCAAATTAATAAATTAAATATCACAATAACCAGAATGAGAATATAGGCTCACAATAACATCTTTCCAATTATTGTGTTGTACTAATTTATAATATTTTGACTTCTACATCTTCCATTCTATATTATTTCTAGAATCATGTATACTAATAATTCGAATTGGAATGGTACTAAAAGTAGCACCACATCATATCATCTCTTGATAACAATACAAATAATGGTTATCAAGAGAATGAAACCTATTCTTGATAAAACAAATCCTGATCTTCTCGATATCATCAGGATTTATAGAACCATTAATTAATTCATTAATCATTTCCTCTACTGATTTACCATTTTGAAAGTATGTATAAATACTTCATTAGGAATATAATAATTCAAATGGATTAATATGTGTTTCCAATAGCAAATCCATAAATGATTCTATTGATGAATTATAAATATATATAATAAATGCTATTATAACTAATATCAATAATATATATATTGAATTTAATATAATAAATAAAATTAAGAATAAATTAATATAAAATTTTGATAATTCATCATTTTCAATATCTTCATCTTAAAGTATATTTTCTTCATCTTCTTAATAATTTTGATTATCCTTGATCTATGGAATATTATCTTCTTAATAAATTTGATTATTATTAATCCATGAAGTATTATCTTCTTCCGATGTCATCCATGGATCATTATATACTATTTCATCATTATTCTTTTTTGGTTGAATATCTTGTAAATGTTTTTTAATAATTTTATTTTTCAAAGATTTTGAAAAAATTTTAAATTTAGATTTTAAAATCGAAGGTATATTTTCTTATTTGTTTCAATCTTTGAATTATTCCATCAAAGATCACATTTTATCATATATATATTATAATTTGTGAAATTAAAGTTTGAAAAAAAAAAAATACATATTCTTGTTATCATCACACAAGACATTAAACGTTATTTATAATAAATGTTTATTGGTTCATAACAAGTAATCACTAAAGAAATGACAAGTTTATTTAACCCCTGAATACACGTTCTTTCAATACGAATGGTTCAACGAAATTAAAATAAACTTGACTCGTAAACATTTTAAATAAAAAACAATCTTTATCAAATATCCTTATTTATAAGAAAAATTTGAAATTCTAATTTCAAATGTCATCCGATTCATTCACAAATATATTCAAATGATCATAAATCAAACAAATACAAAAGTCAAACAAGTTCATAGGAAAATCATAAAATTCTTCTTGTAAAATGAAGAGATTGTAATCCATCAATACCAGAAATATCCTCTCGTACAAATTAAATATTTTCAAATTGATAGTATATGATCTCAAGAATTCTTCAAAATTGTAATTTATGACACTCTCGCAATTATACTTGATCAACAATAATATTGAAGTTAAAAACATAACCACACAGTTAATGGTCATTGTAAAATTCTTACAGTTAAAAACTTCTATTTGATAATGTCATTTAGTTCTTGAGATATACAATTGAGCAATTATTATTTCTTCTCTGGAACATTTCGTCCTTCTCAATACATCATCCACAAAATAAAAGAGACCCTGATATGAATATTCTCCAAACATGTCTTCCAAAAATGTCACGATCTTTCTCATATAATATTGTTTCTCATTATCATTCATCTTTATCATTTACTCACACAAATCAAATTATTATTTATATATTTAACGCATTCAAAATTTATCATATAATAACTCATGTTTGATTGGTTCATAAAGCAATGAGAATGATTGGTATATAATTTTTATATACGTAAATACAAGTCAGGTAAAGGGTATGTATAATTACACACATGAAAAAACAACCAAGCAAAAAAGATCGACAGGATCATGAATATGGAAAATTTTTTTTCAGAAAAATGGATATCAGTTGTTTATTCTGTCGACAAAATAAGAAAAGATGCAATAGAGATCTACTCACGAAATGTAACAGATGCATCCAGCGAAATCTCTCATGTATCAAAATCAAAAATGAACCAATGAATTTTGAATTACTACAAAATGAATACATAAAATGGATGCATGAGAATGAACAACTCAAAATCACTATCAAAAAATTAGAAAATCAAATTGGGAAAATATAAGTAAAATTATTTGAAATCTCATCTTTTTTCATCTTCCATGACATCTTCTAATGTCATTTTTTATAATGAATCATATAAAGATATTAATAAGAAGGAAAAACGTACCTCCTATTCAACAATCATCAATCAGGATAAATTATTATATATGCAACCTCAATTCAATATAAAATAACATTTCTAAACATTCCACTTCATCAAAAATGTGTTTATTTTCAAAATTATCAAATGAATTGATCTACGAGATCTTTAAACATTTCGATCTCAAAAATCCATATTCATTATCAACTGTTAACAGACATCTAAAAAATATATACAATTGCATTACATATGATACTCAAGAATATACCTTTTATTGTAGATCAAAAAATGGATCACACAAAAAAATCAAGTTTAAAAAAATATTCATTAACAAAAACTATCAAAAAATGGTCGAATTCATAATCAAATCAAATAAAATTATTAGAAAACAAATATTCTACAAAGAAAATATTTCACAATGCAAACATTCCACCATATAAAAAAAGATAATTATACTCATCAAAATTGATAATTTTGGAAAAATATTATATGAAAAATGTCAAAATTTTAAACATTGTACAAGCATTAACGTCTTCAATGAAAAATATAATATTCTAAATTATAATTTAACATTTACACGTGATATTAATATGTGGTTATTGACTGGTATGGGTATTCGAATATCTCACTATAATCACATATGTTAGGATTGCTTTTTGACAATCGATAAAATGATTAATATAACAATTCATAATCCAAGTGTATTTAGTATTTCATAAAAATATTTTGAATCATGATTATAATAGTATTTTTTAAATCATCCTCAAATATGAAATCTCTTTAAATATCTATTGTATTTTTCATCTTCATATATTTCTTTTCTTTCTCTTAATCAAAATATGTTTTCATAATTTTATATCTTTGATTTTTGCATAAATCTATATTCAATCCCTGTTTTGCAAATTCAATCTCAAATGTTGAAAAAAATCAATTCTTAAATAAAAAATAATTATATCATTTTAATTGACAAATGAAATATTTCCTTTTCTCTAGAATCATAGGCTCACCACAATAACAAAATGGCTTACCTCTTAATCTTTCCAATTGAGATTCAAAAAGTTTCTTGTTTAAATCTTGCAATACATAAAATTCATTCATCATTTGAAAATACTTTTTTGTATTTTGAATAATATATCGAATATTATTATATGAACATCAATTAATTTATAAATATGAGATTATATCAAATCCATAGTCAAGTGATTCTTAGAATATTATAAAATTTATTTCAGGAATATTGAATGCTTTGGAAGCCATCTTAATACAATACAAAAATGAAATACAGCATTTTTATATCTAATAATAAACAATAATAATATATTGATTAAAATCTCATCTCATTTAAAATATTGATTGATATCTTATCTAGATCTAGATCTCACATTCATTATGATTATCGAATTTCTTGTCAACCATATTCTTATAATCAATAGCTTGCTCTTTTTTGTAAAAAGATTTATGTTTTAGTTTTCTATTTTCACACCAACTAAATATCCAAGCTTTTTTTCTACTTTTACAATAAGATATATTATTATAATTAGAATTATTTCTTTTAGATAATTTATGATTTTTATCATTTATTCCATTCGATCCATCTTGTAAATTCACTTCACAATTATCCAATCCATTTTGATTAATATGATCAATAATCTTGTATTCAGGTTTAATTAAATTGTGAAACAAAAATGTGGTTTTTCTATTTCTAATTGCATAAAATATATTTCCTTGTTTTGATACATACCATAAAGATTCTTTAAAAAATTGATAATATTTAATATTACAAATTATAATCTGCCCTTGTGTCAATTGAACCTCAAGATAAACTTTGTCTTTCTCATAAATAATACGAACTTGATTTTTAATTTCTAGATGAGTTTTTCAATCTCCCATCCAATTTGTAATAGGAATCAGTTTAAATTTTTAGTTTTTATAGATAAATCATATCATTTATATAGTTTTATTTGATATTTAGGCTTATATAATAAATTATTCAAAATACTCTGTCAATTTTTTCTATACGTGCCCATCATCAAATTCACATTTTCATTTCTTACTTTCTAATTGCACATCTATTTTCGTCAATTCCAAAATATTAAATTTATCAAATATACAAGTATTATGTTACCTATTGTTATCCAGCATTCAAATGAATTTTTCCAAGTATTTTTCTGCAATATTTTGAGATTCTTCATCTATCTTTCCAAATTTCTCATCATCATCAACATCCATCATGTCATCTGATTGAAAATCTGAATAATCATTAATAAATCTCACACACGTACCAATCAAACTCTTGAAATAATATACCATGCCCAATTTATGAATATTATTATCAAATTGATCCAATAAAATAGCCTTTTCATTAATCTTGTCACTTGTTTTTTGATCACAAGATATTGATAACATTCTTTAGGCTCAATTTTGATATCCTCTTTCAACATTAACTCCACAAAATGATTCATTAGATTTTTCTTATTTGGTTTATATGACGTCGAAGACACTAACATATTAGAATTGTGTTTCTTCATCATGCTCTCACGTATTGATTCCTCAATCAATTCATGCAAATCACTCTCATTATTCACATCCACGATCTTCCACATGACCTTGTTAAAAAAATCATAAAAGAATTTCGACCTTTCCCTCTTCACAATATCCACACCCTTCACAAATAGTTTCTTGGGATGAAAATTAGGCACATCGATATGCGGAATTTTAAAATATTTTTTTTTTACCCAGAAATACCACCAGAAACAGAACCTCCTCATATGCCATCCTCAAATACGATGTTCCATTATCCTTCATCAAATATTCATTCATCCGATCCTTCAAATCATTCATCACAGCCATTATGACTTTCACAATATCACTCTAATATTCCTCCTTATCTATCTTTTCATTTAAATATTTTTAATTATATTTAACATAGCATTTATCCAGACACGTCAAATACAATGAATCGATATCCCCATATTTAATCAAAAATTCCAACTCCTTCACAAATTCTACTATAAATTTAATGTTATATTTTCCTGCAGCTGTTATGGCACCTGCCAGCTCTTTCCTAAACAATGGTGATGATTGATCTCCTGCCCCTCCATAGAAACTATTCATATAGACCGTAATCACATTCTGTTTCAAATTCATATGATCATGTTCAAATTGTAATTTTGCATCTTGAATACCTTCCAATTGATTCAATTTGATTCATCTCTTCAATTCATTAAACCTCTTCTTCTTTATGCCATGCATCTTCATCAAATTTTTCAAGATCGATACATATATTCCATTATTTTCATTATCTCTACCCTGTTTCACCAACCATGCATACATATTTCTTTCATTAAACTCAAAATTAATCATATGCAAGTTATACTTTGACCGATATCTCAAATAATCTTCTCCCAAAATCACTATTTTCTCAAGTGATAAGTTATAAGTCATCATAAAACTCAGATACAATGATGCAAAATCCAATTCTGTCACCAGTCACCCATTCTTCAATCCCTTTTTTGAAGGAAACATATATGTACCCGGGTATTTACCTTCCTTCACATCCTTATTCTTTACACAATTGATCAATATTCCAACCTTATTTGCCATCATACCTATCAAATTTTGAACCTTTACACCAATCACATAACAATATGAATTATGTAATGAAACATATAAAACACTTGATAACAATTGACACATTCATCCTGATTATCAACTCCTGACATCAACGTGTATCCACCATATAGTACTTTGCAATCTCACATATCTCATCTTGCGATTGTAATTCTGATACTCTTCAAAACTTCACATCCTCATAATAACTTTTTATCTGGTTATATGACAAATTCACATTGGACTCACTAGTCGAAATTATGTCATTCGGCAGCTGAATTATTGTCGAATTTGATTAAATTTAATAATAAAAATATTGCCGAATTCTTTTCGATTGCTGCCACTCGGCATATTACATTTCGGCAATAAAGTGGCAATCAAAAATTC
>CAJVPT010000398.1:0-31036 GCA_910592055.1 Acaulospora colombiana
ATTTTTTATTCTTTTGTTCTTATAAATAATATTTTAAATTTTTATATTATTTCAATAAATTTTAATTAAATTTATATTAACTAATTAAATACTATTGATATTTTTCCAATTTTCAATGTCATATACTGTAAATAAGTATTTAATATTTTATAAAGACATAACAGAATCAAATATTTTAATTTCAGTTTGGCATTTATTATTTTTATCTATTTTATTCTAACTAATTATTGAATTTTTATTATCTTTAATACATGGTTTTTATAAGTTCATAGTTTTTTTTTTTTAAGCTGGCGAAGTCATGCCATGTAGTTTTTATTTAATCATTAATATTTTCTTTTGTGCACAAATTTAATTATAAGAAAATACATTTATGATAGGAGAAAAACTAATGACTCAGTATCTTACAAACCCTGTGACTTGCTTCAGTTCATCCCAGAGGTAAATGTTAATGTGTCATGACTCTACTAACATTAATATTTGTATGAAAGAGAGAATTAATATTGAAGCTGTTTTGAAGTATGTTTTTCATATTACGATTTGTTAGTTCCATATATAAGTTTTTGATTATCTCCTGTTTCCTCTCCTTGTCCTGTGATGTTCTTCCACCCTGTACTTCACTGTTGTACCTTGTACATGTCCGCTTCATTTTCCTGGATATCTTTTGTGTTTTTTTTCACTTTGCTACCATTTCATATCTAAACCTCTAGATTTTCCTCTTCTCTTGCCAGAGCTGTTCAGTTGCCTTCTTCACTGCTATTTTAGCCTCCTTCTCATTCCCCATGATTTCCCCTGCTATCTGAACTATTTTATGAGTAATGACCCCTCTGATTATGTCCTTGAAGTCTATCCGGCTTCCCAGTCTTGTACTTGATTCTATGAACTGTTTCCATCTGCTCTGGATGGATTGTAACTATTTGTTGCTATCCACCCTTGCTGCATATTCTCATATCAGAAGTGCTGTAAGTTTTTCAGATAGTCTTGTTCTGTTTGGTCCGCAGGTGAAAGGATGCAAATTCTTTTTTTCTACCTTCCACAAATTATACACGTCCCTGACTTGTAAACTTGTGGATTTCTTATGCTCATGTTTGTCAGTGTGGGGAGTTCATTGGACTATATCTTCCATCAGAATGTTCTGTCTCTGTGATATTCCTGGGTTGTTTGGAGAGATGTAATCTTGGATGGTGTCAGGGTTTGCGTGGTCATCTCCCAGTTTATTTTCTTGGTTTTTGATCCTGTAAGCCATGTTTGGTTTCGTTGTAATGTCTTACACTTACTGGCCCATTTAGTCTTCAGAAGAGTTCTTCCCAATGTTTTGAAGAGCAAGACTATGAAGGATTGGTCCCATCTTGGTGTTGTATTGCTACTTGTGAACTGGAGTTCCTGGATCTTTATAATGTCTTTGAATTTATCTGCTAGTATTGTAGCTGCTAATTTATCTGTCTGTTCGTTCCATTTATTGCCTGAGAGGCCTTTAACTTTAATCCACTGAATCTTGGTCCATTATGTTGTGATAATTTCTTGAATTGTGTTGGCTAGGAGCTTGTTTGGCCTTTTTGAACTTCAATCTTTGGTCTGGCTTATCTGTGCTGTTCTATCTATTGCATTTATTGCACCTTGGCTGTCTGTGAATATCTTAATTATCTTATCAGGGTTGACTGTGCTGATTGCTGTGAGAATTGCAGTCAATTCTGCTCTGGTTGAGGAGGGGGTGTCCTGGGTTTCTGCTTGAAAGGTTGTGATTTTATGGCCTGTCTCAGAAAGAATCATCCATCCAATTTCTATTCTGCTTCTAATGTTGCATCTTGTGAAGGAGCCGTTCATGTAGAATTGAAGGTTGTTCTCTGGTATTAATTGTTGCGCTATTTTTAACAGCCTTTGAATCATCCTGTCCGGGGCTTGTAACTTCCTTCTGATAAGGTTTTCAGTAGTTGACAGTAGATCCAGATGTATGTTAGGTTTGTAAGTATCTAGGTGCTATCTATTAATTTCTCTAATAGTGCATTCCATGCCTTGTGGTGATGATTGTAATCTGTTAATTGATGGCTGTCTAGTGTTTGATTCTTGCTGTCCTGAAAAAATCCCAGTGGTCTCTTTCTAACTCTGATATTTACTGAGTGTGTTAGAAGCTATTCTATTATACATTGTTGCTGGTCTTTATACTTCTTTCTAAGGTCTTGATTGTTGAACAGGAATCCTTTGCACTTGTATACTGGTGATGTCCCATTCTTGATAACCATGTGGGTTACTATTACTTTCCTTTTGTCTAGTTGCTTTTTTTTTCTTGTCAATATTGTTTTTCCGTCTTTTTTTATTGCTAGCCATTTCAGGGTTGATTGGTGTTGGGCTGGTAGCACCCGGGTGTTTATTCGGAAACTGTTGATGTTTGGGCTGCTGTCACTGTAGTATCCTTTGGAACTTGTGTCTTCCTTTTTTCCTAATAGTGTTGGTCATTTTTGGATAATTATTTCTTTTATCTTCTTGTACCATTTGGGTATTCTTCCTTGTTTCCCTAGTCTTATTCTTATTTGTTGGCAAGTTAAAATCCTTGTTTTGCTATCATTCAAGAGTTAGTCTTTGAACATTATCTTTCTGTGCTTCAGGGAGGTTCTGTGTTTGTTGTACCACTCTTCTGTGACCATGTCTTTGATTGCTTTACCCTCATTTTTGACTGGTTTCCCAAGCCATGTATATGCCATTGGTGCCATTGTAATTTCTTGTATCTTTAATATATTTAGAATATCATTTGTAAAATTGTTTCTTTTCTTGGTTCAGAATGGCCACTTGTCGGTAAGGATTGAGTTGTTTGATCAGTAGTTGTTTTGTAGCTGTTGAAGTCTTATTTGGATGGTTATTCCATACAGGTTGTGGCTATTAAGTTGATTCGTTAAGTTCTTTCCATGCATTAGGATTTGCCGGTCCCATAAGTTGAACAGTTTGTAGCCAAAATCTGCATAAAGAATGCTGTTTGGAGTTGTTGAAGATAAGCCTGTCTTATGTTTAAAAGTTTTGTTTATTTTGCTACTTAGCTTATCACATTCTTTCTCTGATAGGACTAAGTCATTTAGTATGTATTCAATTGCTGGGAACAGGGCCTGGTTGATAATGTATCATGTCTGTTTGTCTGTAATTTTTTTCCAGGTCAATGTTCTGGTTGTGATGTTTACTTTTTCTTTAATGATATCCTTCTGCCTTGTTTTCTTTCTATCCTCTGTTATCCATACCCCTAGGACTCTTATTGCTTCATTTTTCGATACTGGCGAGATCCGTGTTTCATTGAGCTGTATACTTTTATTTCTTTGGTTTGGGGACACATTGATGCAAATCAGGGATGATTTCTCGCTATTCACTTGGATGTCATTTATCCTGAGGAACTCAGTTGCTTTATTTAGGATGGCTTGCATATCTGTTTTGTTGCTTGCATACCAAGTAATGTCATCCATATATTCTATAGCTGTGATCTTTGCTTGCTGTCTTGTTTTGTTGGCAATTGTCTTTTGCCTCGGTGAGGTCAGGTCTAATAACACTTCAGTCTCCATTGTATAGCCACTGTGGTGATCTTCGATTTCTTGTAATAGCAGATCGTAATACACTCTCCATAGGAAAGGAGATATGGTGTCTCCTTGATCAATTCCATCTTGTACTGGATATTCTTCCATTAAGCCATGTGCTGTAATTACCTTGTTATTTCTATCTTCTAGAGTATTATTTAATATTTTGATTATGTCTTTGGGCACTCAGATTCTTTCTAATACCTAGATCAGCATGTTTCTGTTCATTGAATCATATGCCTTGCTTATGTCTTGACTGAAGATCCAGGCCTCCTTTTTGAATTCTCTCACCTCCTTCATAACATTGTTGAGAAAGTAAATTGGCTCCTGTATGCTTTCTCCAGATAGTCCTGCCCAATTGTTATTGCATAGTATCTGGTGTTTATTGCAAATTGTTGCCAATCTTGATGTCAGGATGCTGACGAATACTTTCTTTGTTGTTTCTAACAGTGTGATGGGGTGAGTGATGTTGATGTTCCCTATCCAGTCCTTAGGTTTTGATATTGGGTACACGTTTCCCTTTTTCCATTTTTTTGGGACCTCTCCTGTACTCATGATTTTGTTGAACAATATCTCTATTAGTTTTATTCCCTTCTCTTCCAAGTTTTTAAGTGCGATGTATGGTATTCCTGATGGTCCTGAGGCACTGCAGTTTTTTTTTTCACTTTCTTTGTTGTCTCTAACAGTGTGATGAGGTGAGTTATGTTGATGTTCCCCATCCAGTCCTTAGGTTTTGGTATTGGATACATGTTTCCCTTTTTTCAGTCTTTTGGGACCTTTCCTGTACTCATGATTTTGTTGAACAGTATCTCTATTAGTTTTATTCCCTTCTCTCCTAGGTTTTTAAGTGTAATATATGAAATTCCTGATGGTCCTGAGGCACTGCAGTTTTTTTTTTCTTGGATTGCCTTTCTGATCTCTGTTGCTTCTATTGGACCTGACACGTTGTTGAACCAACTGTCTTTGATTGTTTCTTTGGGCTTGTATTGTTTTTTTCAATGTGGTAAATCTTTTATGTTAAGTGTTTGTCTGGGTCTTGTCCAATTTTGAAAGCGTTTTCTGATTTTGCTCTTTATTGTCAATGGATCCATGATGATCTCGACCTCATTTTCTGATTTTTGCTCTATCAACCTCTGAGTGTCTATAAACTTGGGTTGGCGGTCTAAGATGCTATTGATTATTCTTTTTGGATTTTCCTCCAGTTCTTATACCTTTGTTCGATATGTTTTTGGATTTTCCTTCCTTTTTCTTTCTCGATTGTAATTTTGACTATTTTTGTTTCTATTTTCCAGATCTCTCTTTTCTCTAGTAGCCATCTGTGAAGTTCTTCTTTATTGTCCCTCAAGTCCTGTTGAGACAAGGGTGGGTCTGTTATGAGGATCCTCGGTGTGTTGATTTCTTGTACTAATTCTGCAATCTGTACTTCTGTAGCAAGTGTGTATGAGTTTGGGTTGGTTTCCATGCTAAGCATTTCCTATATAAGCTACCAATCTTGAGCGATCTTTGTATGAATTTCTTGTATTCAGACTTGTGTATGGAGCTAATGTTTTTCCTTCTTTGCTTTTTCTTCAATGAAGATTCTGCTGCTGTCTTCATTGATTCCTTGATGTGTTGCTATGTTTCTTTTACCATTGTGTGGGCTTCCTTAATAACTTACATTGATTTTTTCTCCATCTTTCTGGTGAACCTTGCCCATTGTTTAGGGCTGGAATTTGTATAGTCTATATTGTTCTGTCTATTGTTTTTCCTATTTGATAACTTATTTCAAGATGTATGTAGTGTGATGAGGTGTGGGACTACCATTTTGTGATCTGTCTTGATTACTGTTTCCACCTCTATATGTTTCACGTTGGTAATGTATGGTTGTAAGGGCCTAGAGGCTAATATATAATCCAATCTGCTCCCATAGTTTGATTTGGTTCTGTTGTATGGGTAACTTTTTTTATTAGGGTAAGCTTGTCTGAATGTATCTATAAAGTTGAAAGTTTCTAGTGCGTTAATGAAATGCTTAGGCTTGCTTTCTCTGCCTTTCTCTGAGGTATGGTCCTTCTGGTGGTCTGCTACTTCGTTAAGGTCATCCATTACTATCATGTATATATTGTTGCTTTTTGCCTCGCTGATTTTTGCTTTGCACCATTGTAGTAGTTTTTTTCTGTCTTGTTTGTTTGTTCCGTCTGATGGGTTGTATATTGTTATTATTCTGTATTAAATTCGACCTTTGAATGCCATGTCTACTGCAATTCCTCGATTGATGTATTCCTCAAAGCTGAAAATGTGTGTTGCCCATTTTTCCCTTATCAAAATGCTGACTTCTGCTCCATAGGCCTGTTGTACTGGATTTGTTAACCATATTTGATATCTACCTTCTTTGTCACGCCATTTTTGATTTCCTGGGAGCCAGGTTTCTATAAGCCCTAGTATATCAATTTGTTGTTCTTGTCTGTATTTTAAGATTGCTAGCTTGTCTATTTTTGAATTAATTCTTCTAATATTCAATGTTCCTATTTTCCAGATATTGAAAGGTTCGTTGATGGTGGGTTCTTCTACATTTTGCCTGTTACCAGCTTAGTTTCCTAGATTTCCCTAGTCATAATTGTTTAGGAGAAAGGAAGGGGTCAGAAAAGAAGTATTTGTTGTATTAGTAGATGAGTCGAGAAAATTCATCATTTCTTTCATGGTGGATATCATTATAGATTCCATCTGATTGATTTGTTCATTTATTAGTTGCTGTTGTTGTCTGATGTTCAACATCTTTGGTGATAGAGTTTGGAAGATTGAACTTCCAGGTAAGGATTTGTCTTGCAAGGGAGAGTCTATAATTGCAACCCTTTAGCTTTGATATGGGGACCTGTCTCGATTGCTGTGACTCTCTTATCCAGAATGTGTACTTAATGTTTGATTGCTTCTAAATCCATTTGGATTTGTCTGAGGATATCTAAAATGTTTTTCCTGTTTGTAGTTGTGTGGGATCTTTTAGTAATACTTGCATATGTGTATCTTGCGGTGAAGGGATTGAACGTTTTTTTTTTTGTCTTGTTTAGTTACAGAGTATTCTCTTGTATTGTATGGCTGAAGCCTTAATTGACCCAGTCTATTAGTTCTTTCCCTTGGTAATGAATTCTCCTTTGCCATTGGGCAGCAAGTATAGTTATGGTCATGGGCTCGAAGGTGAAACATAATTTAGTTATTTTAGTAACCCAAACCAATTTCTTGTTTTGGAGGTGGAAGTTCATTTCTCTTGCTCTGTTTAGGTTCCTGTCATTCTTAAAGTATAAGATTGCAAATTGCTTGTTTTGATTTGTGGGGTTGAGAAGGAAGTATACTGCTTGGGCTACTGTCTGTTCAATAATCTCTTTTGACTTCTTTTACTTAGGATCCCAAGGGGAGATTGGCGAGTGTTGCACTATACTGATTTCTTTTCTCACTTGTCATACGGGTTCTGACCATAGAATAAATTCTCATACAGAAGGTATTTTCATAGATTGCCCACTTCTGGACCTGTTCCTCATATTTCTCTCTTGTTCTAAATTGAACGATTCCAGATTTTACTTGTCCTGCTGGTTGCAATGTTATGTATTCAATCTGGTTTTTGTCTTGAAAAAGGTTTGTGATATTCCTTTTTTGAAAGTGATTGGGGATGTCCCTAATTCTGATGGATCGGGCTTTGTATTCTGTGATGCCAAGTTGAGATGCTAGTCTAAATTTGGAAGTCTTATTGTCATTGATCTGAACCTTACATGCAGCGATAGCCTCATGGTAATTATCAAAAATGGCTGTGATCATTGGAGATCCAATTGGCTCTTTTATTCGAATATGTTTCAGGATTAGTAGATGTCACTGTTTGCCACAGACATGGTGAATTTTTTCCTCAGTTGAGAGTCCTAGCAACTCTTCTATGTCTATGTAAATCTTTCCTGGGTGAAGTATATCATAAATTTCTTTGGAAGTTGTTCGTTCTATTGCTGTGCCTCTTGGGCTCAGCACTCCTTCATACCTGTACTGGTTGTTAGTGATGTTCTCTGTGCCATTTGAGATCTCTTTCCCTGCTTTTGATGTTGCAGTTGTTGAAGCGACTGTTACTGGAGATGGTGATCTGGATTCCGTGTTTGTCTTTGTCATTGTTTCAGTGATTTCCATGGTTCCCTCCTCAGGGTTTGTGTCGTTGACCTGTTCTTCATTATTTTTGAGCTCCATGTTTTCATCTTGGTTTTGGATAAGGTCTTGTGTAATTGCTGGGGCTGCTGCCTCCTTTTCTTTTTCAGCTGATAGCCTGTTTCTCTTGGTGCTGGTAAGTGGGTTAAATTTGCTCGACAGTTTGGTCTTCAAAAGTAGTTTTGCGATTTTACCACTATCGGTGATGACTCTTTCACTGACATAATTGACTACTATGTCTTTGACTCTAGGGGACCTTCTGGACATGTTTTTAATGGGGCTCTTTGTGAGCATTGGGTTTTTTCTTGTGAACTTTGGGTTGTTGCCATAAAAAGAAATTTTTACAAATTTTAATGTAAGTGGGAAAGAGTTTTTTTTTTATAAGTTTATAGTTTTATAAAATGCCTTATAATATTCAATTGATAAATCTAATATTTCAATAGATGCCTCTAAATTTGATTTTTTCAGATGCAAAAGTTCATTTGAAAAATATTTAGATCTATTGATAATCATTTTATAAATATTATATATATTGTTTAAAAATCAATATAACTTATTAATTAAAAACTAATCTAGTTCAAAAATTGATTTGATGTTTGATTAATTATTTAAAATTTCAAGTTTCTAATTATTAGAATAGAATATAGTTAAATTAATAATTTATGATTATTTATATTAATTTAGATTTAATATTTCAGTTACTATTAAACAATAAATATAGATTAAAAATTCATTAGAATTTTAATTCTAAATATTAAATTTATTCAAAAATATATATAATATATTATTTATTTTCTCAAATAAAAAAGTATCAAAATGTATACAATAGCCTATAATCATATATATATTTATTCTATTGGTCTAATTATTGTAATTAATTATTTATAAATCTTATTTAATAAATTTAATCTTAAAATTCAGCATACAAAGATTTGCAAAATCTTGACAAAATTTACTTAAATTTGGTAATCCATATTTTAAAGATATTTTTATAGAACAATTTTTTTTTTAAGAGCTGTGAAATTATGCCATATAGTTTTTATTTAATCGAAAAATATTTTTCATATATACACATATTGAATTATATGAAATACATTTAATATAGTGAAAAAACTAATGACTCAGTATCTGAATGAACCCTGTGACTTGCTACTGTTCATTGTATATGTGAATACTAGTATATCATGATTCTATTAACACTATTATTTATAGAAAAAAGTAAATTTGGTGAGTATCCGTTCTGGAGAATGCTTCTCATAGCAAGATTAGTTAGGTCTATGTAAAGATGCTTTTGGTTATCTATAGTGTTCCTTTTCTTCTGTGTTGTGTTGTTTCTCTCCTTCGTTTTACAGTTTTTTATCTTTTCTCTCTTCTCTTTTCTGATGATCCCCTGTGATCTTTTCCACTCTATTACTAGCTCACACCTTAGCTTTTATATTTTTTGTTTCTCTTGCCAGAATCATGTTGTGGCTATTTTGATTGCTACCTTAGTGGTCTTTTCATCACCTATGATTTTTTCTGCTGTCTTTTTCATCTTGTGGATGATGACTCCTCTGATGATGTCTCTCCATTTGAATCGGTTGCCTCTCAGTGTTGTTTCTGTGAGAGTCATTGTTTTGAAGAGATATTTTCATTTGCCTCTTATCCCTTTTGTTTGTTTATTCCCATTCGCTTGTGCTACACATTCCTCAATAAGAAATTTTATAAATTTTTCAGTTAGTCTTGTACCATTAGGACTGCATGTGAATGTGTGAAAGTCTTTCTCTTCATGTCTTTTACAGATTATACATGTGGCTCTTTTGTATAGGTGCGATTTTCTTGTGTTTATATTTGTCATAGTGGGGTGTTCATTCAGTCATGTCTTCCAGCGTAAGGTCCTATCCCAATGGTTTTTTTGGTTTGTTTTGAGGGATATAACTTTGGATAGTATAAGCGTTTACCAGGTCATGTTCCAATCTATCTCTTTGCTCTTCTGGGCTGTAAACCAATCTTGGTTCCATTTCAAGACTTTTCATTTGCTTGCCTATTTGGTTTTGAGTAGGGTTTTCCCTATTGTTTTAATTGGAAGGACCATAAAACCCTAGTCCCATCTTATCAGTATTTTGTCGCTAGTGGAGTTTTCTTCTTGTATTTTAACTATGTCTTTATACCTGTCTACTAATGTAGTTGTTGCTAATCTATCTACTAGCTCATTCCCTTGAATATCCGAGTAACTTTCACCTTGATCTATTTTACTGATATGTTCTGTGTTGATATTATCTCATATATGGTACTTATTAGGACCTTGTTAGAGTTTTCGTGTTTTCTCATCTTGATTGTATTCCTATTTTTCCCTTTATTGATTGCATTAATTGCACTTTGATATCTGTTATTATGTTTATTCTTTTGTTGAGAGTTATTGTACTGATTGTTGTGAGGATTGCTGTCAATTCTGCTCTTGTAGAAGATGGGGTGTCCTGGGTTTCTGCTTGGAAGGTGCTGATCACATCTCCTATTTCAGTTTGAATTACCCATCCAACTCCCATCCTGCTGTTTATGTGTCATCTTGTGAAAGAACTATCTGTATATATTCTGAGATTGTCATGCTTCACCTTCTTTTGAACGATTAGTTGTAATCTGTGAATCATTCTTGTTGGAGCCTTAAGTTTCTTCTATATCAGAGCCTTTGTTGTTGATATTATGTCCAATTGAATTGTCAGTAAAGATGTAGGTATGGTATGTTTATCTATCTCTCTTATAGCACGTTCTATTCCTTGTGGGAAGGATTGTAATCTGTTTGTCGAAGGTTGTCCTCTGTTTGTCCCTAGTTGTCCTGAGTGGTATCCTGATGTACTTTTCTTGACTTGAATGTTAACTAACTATGCAAGTAACGGGTGCATTATGCATTGCTGTTGATCCTAGTATTTGTTTCTAAGCTCTGAGTTGTTGAAGGGGCAACCTTTACACTTGAAAATTGGGGATGTCTAGTTGTTCCTGATCATGTAATTGACTATGATGGCCTTGTCATTCAGTGCTTTCTTCTTTTTTGTGATTATTGTTGATCCATCTTCTTTGTTGCTAACCATTTGATTATTGACTATTGTTGGGAGGGAAATACTGAAGTGTTTGAACAAAACTTGTTTGTTTCTGGACTATTTGTTTGGTTTTGTTTCCTGGGAATGACTATTTCCTTTCTTTCCTCTGCATCTGTAATATTTGTGCTGGTCCATATTTCTTTTACGTCTCTATACCACTGTGAAGTTTTACCTTGTTTGCCTAGTTTTGCCCGTACCTGTTGCCAGGTGTGAAATCTTGTTTTGTTATCATTAAGGAGTTTGTCTAAAAAGAGGATTCTTCTACGTCTAAGATATTTCCTATGCTTGTTGTACCGTTCTTCCTGTGCCATCTCTTTGGTGGGTTTTCCCTCACTTTTGACAAGTTTTCCTGCCCATGTATAATCAGTTGGTATAAAGGGGATTTCCTATATCTTCAGCATACTTAAGATCTCATTTGTTAGATTTGTTTTCTTTTTTGTCCAGAAGGGGAATCTGTCCTTCAAGATTGATGTGTTGGTCCAGTATTCATTCTGAAATTGCTGAAGTCGAATCTGTGTAGTCATGCCACTCAAATCATAGCTATTTAGTCTATTAAATAAGTTCTTGCTGTGTATAAGTATCTGTCTGTCCCAGAGGTTGAAGAGTTTATATCCAAAGTCTGCATGTATTATACAGCTCGGGTAGTTGAAGACAATCCAGCTTTGTGTTTGAACACCTTGTCTATCTTACTGCTTATCTTGTCATACTCTTTTTCTGATAGTACTAGGTCATTTAGTAGGTATTCTATGGCTGGAAATAGAGCATGATTTATAATGTATCGTGCTTGTTTGTCCATTACTTTTTTCCATGCTAAAATTCTAGTGGTGGTATCTACTTTCCCTCTAATGATGTTCTTCTGGTGTGTCTTTTTCCTGTCCTCTGATATTCATACTCCTAGGATTTTGGTGGCCGCGTTTTGTTGCAGGGGTTGTATTCGATCCCCATTCAGTTTGATACCATCTGTTCTACTCCTCTTGCTGGTGTTGATGCAAATCAGTAATGATTTGTCACTGTTGACTTGGTTATCATTGATTCTAATGAACTCTGATGCTTTGTCTATGATGTTCTGCATGTCCGTTTGTGAGTTAGCAAACCAAGTTATGTTATCCATGTATGCCGTTGCTATGATTTTGACTGTTTTTTTTATTGTGGTGCTTATTTTGCCCCAACTAGGTGTTGTCAGGTCCAGGATGATGTCAGTTTCCATTCTATATCACTTGTGCTTGTCTTTTATTTCCTGTAGGTATGAGTCATAAAAGATTCTCCATAACAGTAGTGATATAGTATCCTCTTGATCGATCCCATCATATATAGGGTATTCCTCCATGAGCCCATATGCTGTTATCATCCTATTACTTCTATTATCTAATAAGTTGTCCATGATTTTAATAATCTGTTCCGGTACGTGGATTCTTTTGAGGGCTCTCATCATTATTTGTTTGTTAATAGAGTCGTATGCTTTACTGATATCTTGGCTGAATATCCATGCTTCTTTTTTATATTCTCGGGCCTCTTCCATAACATTGTTCAGAATATGGATTGGTTCCTGTGTGCTCTTTCCTGGTAGTCTGGCCTAGTTGTTCTTGTATAGGACTTTCCGTTTTGTGCACACTTCTGCTATTCTTGTTGTCAGGATTTCTATAAATATCTTTCTAGCTGTTTCTAGCAGGGTGATGGGTCGTGTTATGTTTATGTCTCCTAGCCAGTCTTTGGGTTTTAGGATTGGATATACATTTCCTCTCTTCCAGTCTCTTGGGATCTCGCCTATTGCCAAAATCTTATTGAACAGAATCCCCAGAGCCTGTAGTCCTTTTTCTCCCAGATTTTTGAATATATTATATGGTATTTCGGATGGTCCTGGTGCACTTACTATCTTTTTCCTATATATGCATCTTTAACTTCAATTATCTTGATTGGATTTAGTGTTTCCTCAAACCATCCGGCTTGAATATTTTGTTTTGGATTGTATTGTTCCTTTCAATGTGGGAAGTTTTCTATGTTTAGAGTTTGTTTTGATCTCATTCACAGCTGGAAGTGGACTCAGATCTTGTCTTTGATCTTTTCTGGTTCAGTTATAATTTTGATCTCATTCTCCTCTGTGCATTCTACCAATCTTCTAGTGTCGATGACTCTCACTTGTCTGTTCAGAATACTGTTTATTATTTTTTCTGGATTCTTCTTTAAATTCCTATATCTGCACTCAGTATATTCTCTGATTGTTTTCTCCTTCACCTTAGCCACTTGGATCTTTACCATTTTGCTTTCTATATCTCAGATCTCTTTGGTTTCTAATAGCCATTTGTGCATTTCTTCTCTGTTATATGGTGTATTTTCTATCTTGAGTGATGGTTCTTTTAGCATATGAAGCAGTGAATTCACTTTCTTGATTATGTCTTTTATTACTGTTTCTTCTGCTCATGATTGTAACTCTGGATTCGTGAGCCATGTCTAGTATCTCCTATATGCTTTGCTGATCCTGAGTTGTCTCTGCATTAGATTCTTATATTTTGACTTGTAAATCATATCAATATTCTCCTGCAGCCTATCTTTTTGATATGACCTTCGCTGTTACCAACATTGCCTCCTTAAGTTGTTTCCAGATTCCCTCTACTGTTGCTGGGCAGTCTTCCATGATCTTGTTCACTGCATCTTCCATTTTCTGTGTGAATTTGGTCCATTGTTTTGAGTTGGAGTTGGTAAAGTCTATCTTGTTCTGTTTGATATTATTTCTATTTGCCAGTTTCAATTATGAGTTATGTGATATGTCGAGTAATAGTGTCACCATCTTGTGGTCACTATCTATAATAGTTTCTACTGCTGTATGTTCTGCTTCAATAATGGATATTACTAGAGGATTTGATACCCATATATAGTCCAGTCTACTTCCATAGCTCGATTTTGGTCTAGTGTACATATAACTCTTTCTTATTGGGTGTAGCTGCCTGTATGTATCCACCAAGGTAAATGTCTACAGGGTATCGATGATATGCTTGGGTTTGTTTGCTCTGTACTTGCCCAGAGTTTGGTCTAGTCTGATGTCTGTTGTCTCGTTCAAGTCTCCCATTACTATGATAAGCATGTTTTAACTCTTTACGTCACTGATCTTGGTCTATAACCAATAATGTCATTTGGTCCTCTCCTATTTCTTTGCCTCATCTGCAGCATTACATATTGTTATAATCCTATATTTAATTTTCCTTTTGAAAGCCATGTCTATTAGTAGATCATGGTTGTTATGTTCTTCGATGTTGTATATATGAGTTGTCTATATTTTATTCATTATAATGCTTACTCCTGTTCTATATATTTGTTGTACTGGTTTTGTTATCCATATTGGATATGTTCATTCACTGTCTTGCCAAAAGGTGTTTTCTGATAACCAAGTCTCTGTTATTCCTATTATATCTATCTTTTGATCTTTACAATATTCAGTATAGATAGTTTTTTAGTCTCGATATTGATTCCTCTAACATTTAAAGTGTCTATTCTCCATCATTCATATATGTCTCCTTTATCATTTGCTTTTTCCTTCTGCCTACTCTCGGCTTTGAGCTCATAGGACTTACTAATCATAGTTGTTTTGGAGGAAGAAGGGAACTAGGCTTGTTAACTCTGCATTCTTGATGGGTGATTCTAGGCAATCCATCATTTCTTTCATGGTTGTTGCCATTGTAGACTCTATCTGGTTGATTTTTTCATTGATTAGTGCTTATTGTTGTCTTATATCCATCCTTTTTGGAGATGGGGTTCTAAATTCTGAGTTCTCTGAGGTTATCTTATGTTCTGAAAAGGGTCTGAGATTATCGGTCCTTTGGCTTTGACATGGGAGCCTGCTTCTATTGCTGTTATTCTCCTATCCAGCATATAAACCTGATGTTTGATGCCTTTTATATCTGCTTGAAGCTGTCTGGGTGTTTCTATTATTCTTTTTATTTTCACAAGTGGAGGTTGTATACCCTTGATGACACTTGTATATATTCGTCCTGAGGTGTGAGAGCCATTCATCTGTCTATTTGTTTGCTTGATAAAGATGGGTTCTTTATGAACTGTCATTCTGGATCTTGATTGCCCCAGTCTGTTTATTCTGCTTCTTGTAAATGGACTTTCTTTATTAATCGGGCAGGAGGTGAGTTCATAGTCTTGAGCGCCACACCCGAAATAGAGTTTTTTATTCTTTTCCACCCAAGTGAGTTTTATGTTATTTATGTTGAGACTGGCACTTTTTGCCTTATTTAAATCCTGGTTATTCTTAAAGTAAAGAATCACAAATCTCTTATTCTAGACCAAATAATTCAAGGTAAAGTAGTATGCTTGCATATTGTTGTGATTGATAATTTCTTACAGTTCCTTTATTATGATTCCTTGTGGAAGATTTGCTAGTGTTGCTGTGTATTGGTTTCTCTTTTCTCTTATTATGTGGATCCTGATCATTGGGTATGTTCGTGCAGAAGGTATCCTTATAAAGTGCCCATTTTTGGATATATTTTTTATATACTATTGATATACTGAACTGGACTGTATCTGATTGTATCAGTCCTGCTGATTGTAAGGTAATGCTTTCGATCACTGACTTGTTTTAAAACAAGTTGACAATATCAGTTTTCTTGAAATGGTTGGGGATGTCCCAGATCCTGATGAAATGGACCTTGCTTTCATTGGTGTTGATCTGTGGGGCTATTCTAAATTTGAAAGAATCATTATTACTGATCTTAATCTCACATGCTGATAGTGCCTCGTGGTAATCGTCAAAAATGGCAGTGATCATTATTGTGCCTGTAGATTCCTCTATGCATACATGCTTCAGGGTTTTCAGATGTTCCAGCTTGCTACAAACAAAGTCAATTTTTTCTTGTGTTGAGGTACCCGGTATTCCTTCTGGACCTATAAGAACTTTGTCAGGGCATAGCATGTTGTTTGATCTTTGGAGATGTGGCTGTCTTACTTCTGGGGTTCCAGACCTTTGTTCCTTCTCGTAACTGAACTTGTTGTTGATGATATTTTCTGGGTTGTTCATGGTCTCTTCCCTTTCTCTGGCTACTGTTGTTGTTGTTGATACTATTGTCATAGGTGACAGTGGTCTTGACTTCATGTTCATTTCTTCTCCTGTGTCGATGCTTTCCATGATATCTTTCACAGAATTTGTACTGTTGTTACTTATTATCTTCTCGAGCTCCATGCTTTCTTCTTGATTTTGGATGAGGTCTTATGTGTCTTGAGAGGTTGCCATTTTCTTCTCCTTTTTTTCCAATGTTTTGTTTCTCTTAGTGCTGGCAAGTGGATTGAACTTGCTTGACAGTTTGGTTTTCAAAAGTGGTTTTGTGATTTTGTCACTGCCGGTGATGATTTTCTTACCAGTATAGTTTATAGTCGTGTCTTTGACTCTAGGGGACCTTCTGGACATGTTTGTTGTTGGGGCTCTTTGAGAGCGTTGAATTTTTTCTTGTACATTTTGGGTTGTTACTATAAAAAGAAATTTTCACAAATTTTGTTGGAAGTGGGAAATAGTTTTTTTTTTAATAATCATATTTTTATAGAACAATAGTTATATATATTATAAAAAAAATTACTATTGATTAATAATAAAGTTTAAAAATTCTTTACCACTATTTACTTTTTTTAGAATTCAGTCAATATCTAATGATACTTGAAATTTTTCTATAATTAATTGTATTTTATCTAATACATTATTTATTATTATTTCTTCTTAAATTCATATTAATTTAATAAGCTATTTATCAATAATTAAAAAAAAATCATATATAGGATCAATAACTAAATATCAAATTGAATAAAAATAAAATAGATAAAGAAATTTAGACTATCTGATATAATTTTCATTGATAAAACATTTTAGTGATATATTTGAGTTATAATACCTCTATTCGATAGAATCTCATTTATGTATTATCAAATCTTTCAATATAAACTATTTATTTATATTCCCCATATCATCAAAATTGTAATAATTATGTTCATAATTGACATTTTTTTTGCAATAAGGGTATAACACTAGTGCTGAAATATATTCACATACTTTTTATACTATAGAAATATCATATGAAATTAAAATTAAGAATACTCAAGTTACTACTACCTTTCTTTACTTGTTTACAAACTTCTTTAAACAAAAACTTGAGCCTCTGATGGTTCAAATAGATTTAAGCACATACTTCATCTACTAAAGGCAGAAAGTTCTAAGAAGTAAAAGAACCAACTGGTGGAGTGTCATCTCTCAGAGCTAAATATGACATAGAGAAGAGGTTTTTAAGTGGGAATAGCTTAATATTTTCTTCTCACATACAATCTTTTACTCTCTTAGAGTCTTTATAGTTTTTTACAGTTTTTTTGAAGGAATTAGCCTACCTTAGCTTGATCTTGAATTTCTAATAGCACAATATCACCTGGCTTCTGATTGGTTGACATGAAACACATTGATAGCAAAATGTAAACAAGGTTTTACTAACTATATCCATGTGTTACAATGATAAATTGATGAAAGAAAGAGTAATCAAGAATACAAACACCTTCACTTCTTCAAATAAAGTTTAACTGAAGAAAAGAAATCATGAGGCCATTAGGATAGACATTAAATTCTCTAGATAGTGAAAAGGTGGTTATTTTTCCAAGCTAAGGCTTTCAACTTCTTATTATCCTGGTCAGGCAAAGTATATGAAAAATATTATTTTTTTATCCTGTTTAGACTGTAAGACTAAAAAGCAAAGAAATGTAAAACACTGCCTTTCTCTAGAATTAAGAATATATTTTCCCAGATGTTGTATAATGATATAGCAATCTAGATAAATATCAGTAAAATTTCTTTAACTAAATATGGCTGCTAGAAGATATTGGGAGTTATTCAACAGGACTGAAAAGCTATATAAAAACCTAGGATCCACTGTTAGTTATTTTCGTCAATATATGCAAATACAAAATCAAAACTGAAAGAAAAGAAGTGCTGAGCAAGATACTGGATCCAAGTAAGTGATAAGTATCTCAGAAGGTCATAAAAAATAATTAAGAGCATGGATCGATAAGTTTCTTAGATGGTCAGAAATAAGAAGGCTATTTCAGAAGGGCTGACTCCTAATAAGAAGAGATTTTTAGCAGAGATTCTTTGGAGAATATAGAGCATTTTTAATTTTCTTTTTTCTTTTCATTTTCATATTGTGCATTTGTATATTTTTAGATATTCCCTTTTACTTTTATTTTTCTTTTCTTCTTTTATAGTTTCTCAAATTCAGTTTCTTAAAGAATAATAAGCAATGATAACCTATTGACAATGATAGTTAAGTTAGGAGAGTCTTTACCCAAAACTTAATTAAGAGCAAAATATTGTTTCCAAAGTTGCACTTCTAAATTGAAGCTCTTTTGAGAATTGGAAGCCATTGATAAGTATGTCAGCACAAGTCTTTTAGTTTAGCTATAATGAAACTGCCCTATGTATTTCTATTAATTTTTATATGATTAATAAATACAGTACTTTTCTGATTATGAATTATAAAAAAAAAATAATAATAATTTATTTGATATAAACTTGACTCATTAGGATCTAATAATATGTCAATAATTAATATATTTTTGTGTTTAAATTATATTTTATATGCAAAATTGAAATAGCTGCATATATAACCCCAGTACTATATACTTTATTATTGAATAGTTGAAACCAGTTAATATTTATTATTAATTACATATACAAATTAGATATTTCTTAACTAAAGATGTATCTCTAAAAAAGAAGATGAGAACAAAATTCAAATGTCTTTCACTAGAAAACATTAAAATTTTTAAATTAATTATTATAAAAAAACTATTTATAATTGTTCTCTATTATTCAAATAATTGATTTATAATATTTTTTAACTTTTGTTCTTATTAAAGGAATTTTGTCCCTCAAAAGGAACATAAGTGATCTATAAAATTTTATATGCTAAATACTTAGAAACTCATCATTACTCTTAATTAAAAAATAATTATGTGTTTTTATCTTTAAAAGTTTTTCAAATATTGCTATCATAGATATTATATAGAAGTTTATTAATATTTGATCAATCTGTCCAATGCTAAAAATTAAATTCAAAATTCGGATTTTGAAACTTTTATAACAATTAATACTGAATAGTAAAATGTGCAAAAACCAAATAGAATTAATTAATTATATTTTTATTTAATAATTCTAATATATAGATAGTAGAGAATTGTAACTTTTTCTTTATTCTATTACTAAATTAGAAAATTTAGTATAAATACACTTCATAATTGATAGCTGATTATTTTTTTAAAAACTAAGAACATAATTCTGTTTATACAATTTGTGGCATCTTTGACACATATATCGATTAGCACCAATTTCATAAATTTTAGTAATGTATCTGTTGAACTATTTGATAAATTAAATTGAATTTTATAGTTAATAATCTATAACAAAATAATATAAAATGACTTTCTGAAAATTTGCTATATTTCAATAAAAATTTATATTTTAAAGCTAAATAATCTTTGAATATATTATCTATTTCTTCATTATTATCAATTTTGGATTTATTATTTTTAGAACTTGTATTATTCAATTTCAGATTTTATTAATTGTTACTTATAGTAATTATATAATTTTACTTGATAAAATATTTCTTATTTTATACTGAAATATAAATTCTTTATTTGATCAATTTTTGTTTTTTGCTTTTCAATATCTACGAGAAAATTCTATTTGTGAATCAACAAGTTATCCATTGTATTTACTATAGTTGCACTTTTTTTGAAATTTTTTTTAAACCTTTATTAAGTAAAACTTAAATTAAACACTTTTTTAATATTTTTGAAGATTGATAAATAGTAATATAAAGTGGCAAAGTTATAATTTATATATTAAATAGTTTTAAATTATAATATATATTTTTTTTATAACCCCACTGTTAGGTTAATTATATGTGCTTTATTAAACATAATATAGGCTATACTATTTACAGTATCACTAAAGTTAAAATGCTAACTAACTCACTCATCTTAGTTTATTGTCAAACTCTAAGTGCAACTTTGGGAGTGATTTGTCACTCCATTTATAGTTTGGGTAAATACCCTTTTACTATGAAGATCATTACCTGCAGTCACTACTACAGATCACTGGCCAAAGTTCTGACCAAGTTTAAAACCCAACTATTTCGTCCCACTTTTAACTTCCATCATTATTATTCTTTTTAAACCTTTTCCTAGACATTCTTCCTCCCTTTTTTTTCTTTCTTTTCTTGACTTTTTTTATCTTTCTTGTTGAATAAGATTTCATGGACTATCTTATTTTATCTTTTCAGAAAATTCCTTGACTTTTTCCCATTCTATTACTAGTTCATATCATTTGTTCCACACTTCTTTTCTAAAGTAATTCAAGATCTTCTTTTGACATTGGAGTATCCATTTTCTGGCAACTGTTTTTATCTTTTTTCCTTCACATTCGAGTTCTTCTGCTTCTCTTAACAGTTTTCTTTTAATCAGCCCTGAGAGGAAACTAACTAAGTCTTGACTATTTGTGGATCTTCTGATAAGCTTTATTGTCCAAGCTTCTATTTTCCACATTTCTTTTCTATCTACTATTGGAATATTGCTGTATTCTTTTTGAGCTTAATCTTTTTGCTTCTGCCTTTCTTTCTTAAATTCTTGATATATTATCTCTATTCTTCTTGATCAGGCTTCCTTCGTTGTATTTTTGTATCTTGGGCATTCCAAAAGATATTCTATTGTTTCCTT
This sequence comes from Acaulospora colombiana, assembly GCA_910592055.1. NCBI lineage: Eukaryota > Fungi > Glomeromycota > Glomeromycetes > Diversisporales > Acaulosporaceae > Acaulospora > Acaulospora colombiana. Next base: position 20,516 of record CAJVPT010000398.1, read on the forward strand.
CTATTTATTACATACTAAGCAGTCATTTTTGTGATATAGATCTGGTCTCCTGATCACTAGTTTGACCATTTTCAGTAGTTCATTGTTGATTAATTTCACCAGAAAACTTTTTTGCTATAAGCTTTTAAAGGAAGTATCTTATGTATGTTTCTTTTTTAGCCTTTCACATACTGTGTCCCATAAGTAGTTCTGCTGGTCTTCTATTTGAAGATTCCATTTGTCCCTAGTTTGGTTTTGTTGTGATCAACAGTATATTGTTGTTTTATTATTTATTCTTTTTATGAATTGTCTTATGGGACTATTCAGTGTTACATCCTGCCATTTCTTTAATAATCTTATCAGATTTAATATCCTTCTACTGGATTGTTGAGAGGTTTAGCACTTCTTTAGCCAACTTGTCTGCTAAGTTATTTTCCTTAATATTGGTATGTACCTTAACTTTAATCAACTTCAACTTTATGTTTTTTTTTTTGACGATATTTAGCATTCGTGTCCAAAGAGACCAATTTTTTTCTTTCAGCCATCTTCTATGAGTCATACTTGGATCCTCTTTTTCCAACTTGTACCATTTAGATATACATGTTTGACTATCTGTATAGATTTCAACTTAGCTTTCTACTAGTATCACCAATAGGATTGTAACTATTATTGCTAGCTCTGCTCTTGTAGATGATGGCCAATTTTGTATACCTGCCTGGAAACTACTTCCTTGACCTTTACCCTTTGTTTGAATTCATGCCATCCCTATTCTGACTGTTTCTTTTCCATGATCTATTAGGGATCCATCTGAATAGAACTGGAAATTCTCATGTTCTTCAAGGTTTTTTCGTAAAATTTCTTTTAAACAGTCTTGATAGATTCCTTCTTGAATGTATTTTTCAATAATCCTTGTTTTCTATCTTTCAATTATTATTTGTGGTAGTTGATTTCTATTTACTTGAGATGTTATAGTATATTGGATATTGTCTACTATTTTGCTCTCCAGTATTTCTTTTTTTATTAGAATCTTTAGTTCTTTGGCAATTCTTGTTAATTTGCATTTGTTCAAGAAAGTGATCTCATAAAGCTTGTCTTTGTTTTCATTTATAATACAAGCACTGTTACTGAGTATGCCCTCTGCACATCCTTTGCACTGAGACAAAGTTGTTCCCTGGTTTTCTGTTTGTTCTTCACAATTAAAGTGTACCAGTTTCTTTTCTGATATTGAAACTTTTCCCCAAATTAATCTTGTTGAACTTTTGTTCAGAATACATCAGATTTTTTATCTCTTGTCCCTACTTAAGTTGAGTTTTGGATAGTTAGGTTCCCATGAGATATTGTTATCATACTATTTCTCTATGATTTCTTCTATTGTTTTTTTGAATTATAATATAATACAAGCATAATACAATGAATAATATATGGTATATAACTTAAATTATAATATAATATAACAAATAATAGTATAATATTATATGTAATTCCAAATTATATTAAAACAATACAAATAATTTTATTTAAATAATTCTTTATTAATTTAATATTTTTTTGACAATATATTTAATTTAAAAAGTCAATAAAAAATTTAATCAAGCAAACTTTTTATAGAGAATATTCATCTTTATCTTTACAACTTTTACAGCTTTTTCTATTATTGCAAATTTTCTTTGTATTAACTGTATTACAAACAGCAACAGTTTGTTTAGTAATACCTGGTTTCAAATTTTAAATTCTTATAATAATGATTAAATTGCTTTAAAAAAGGCATCTATTATATTACCTGAAATATTGATATTTAAAGTTCACAAATATCAATTTTGAAAGTTAAATTATTATCCAAAACTTGAATCAGAAAGGACATTAAAAAAGATTAGAATTAAATTATTATCAAATTATTAAAATTTATTTTCATTGATTAATCAATTTATTTAAAAAATTAAAAATTCTATATGCAGGTCAAAAAACTAGAAACAGAAAAAACTGACTTTATAAAACAATTAGACCTAATAAAATATATTAATAATAAATTTCTGAAAAATTAGAATAGCAAAAAAATAAAATAAATAATTAAAAAAAAAATTGATCAGTTCAAATCTGTAAACTTAAACTTGATTTTATAGTAATTGTAGAATCTAGAGTAACTAAAATATTAAAATCTAAAAGTTTGTCGAGTTTAGAAAAATACTAAAGAATTCAACCTAAGAGAAATAATAAAAAGATAAAACTAGTTATCAAAGATAAGCTGAAACTAGAAAAGGTATGATAGAAAATGAAAGCCTTAATAAAAACTATTTCTGACAAATATAAACTGAAGGTAGATAAAGTTTTTTTAAGTAATGTGGATAAAAAAATATTACAAAAGTTAATATTTAAATAATGAAATCTATGGCTCTATGTTTTAATCTCTCATAAAAACAAATAAATAAATAGTTAGATACTTTACATCACTATCAGAAAGAAAGATATTAGAAAATCAAAGATGGAAAACTGAAAGTGAACAATTATTATTTACATGTAAACAGCTAATTAAATGAAGTAAGACTAATATTATTTTGTATTTATATTATCTTCAAGTATTAATTTTAACAAATAATTAAGAAAAAGTATTAAAAATTAAAAGTGCACAGTTGCTTATTAAACAAAAGTTTAAAAAAATTGTCAAATATTGAAATAAATTAACTTATATGATAAAAGTAACAAAGATTTATTTCCCTGAAGAAAGTAAGATTGATTCAGGAAATTCTACTAAAGAAGAATAAACATATATAATTATAGTTAGAATTCTGAAGAGATATAGTATTTTTTGGTAAAATATTTTGTCCAAATAATTACAATATTAATTATAATTACTTATAGTTAAAGGATTTGTAAAATATTTGAATAAACATTTGAAATCAATTTAAGTATTACAACTAACTCATAAATAATATCATGATGATTTATATTTCTATAATATAATATTATTAGAAGGCTTGCTAAATTGAGTATATACAGTGGTGGCAATAAATAATAACAATCAAAGTAATATAATAAACTTTAATCAATTTTTATTTTTAGATTATAAAATTTTAGATATATATAGCTTAGAATCTATTATTTATTTTTTTTAATATTTTGTCTCACTTCCCTTATTGTCTATTACTAATTTTATTCTCTTAGACATTGATCGTACTAATTTGCGACATAACTCTACGTCAATCTTATTCCATTCCTCCTTTATTAAACTTGTAAAATCACTTTGCGAAACTATTTTTTTTTTATAAATCTCAAAATTAACACTTTTTTCGACTTTTTTTTTTAGTAAGTCCCACAGATTCTCTATCGGATTGAGATCTGGGGATGAAGATGGCCAATCGAGTACACGCAGACATCGTTCCTGCAACAAATCAATGGTAAGCTTTGCACGATGCTTAGGATCGTTGTCCTTCTGAAATACCCATATGCGACCTAGAACCCTATTGACTTGTTCAAATAAATTTTGGGTAATTATTTCGTGATAGAGTTCGCCGTTCATGTTTTCTGTGAAAGTATGGAAGCCAATAATTTCCTTGCTGCAAAACAAAGCCCACACATGAACTTTAAACAGGTATTTTACAACCCCACGAGATAGAAATGGCTCTCCAGCTTTATAACGAACCTGTGTCATATTGCGAAACATTTGGGAGGTGGCTTCATCAGAAAAAATCATTCTATTCCATCATTTATTTTGATGTTTTTGCACCCAGGTAAGTCGACGTTCCATAGCTGCATCACTAAGAAGGGGAACTTTATGGGGAATGCACACCTTATATCCAAGTTTCTGAAGGTTATCACGAACTGTCCGTGGTGAAATATTAAGGCCTTGGTAAGTGTTGTTGAGTGTCTCAGCTAGTTCTTTGCTTGTCGTGGTTCTATTTTCTACGGTGATCTTTCCAAGGTACTTTCTTTGTGCAAGGCTAAAAAGACAAGGATGGTCAGGACGCTTGCCCTGTCTCAATTCTCTAGCACTAGCAAGCTGGGCGATCCATCTATAAAGTGTTTTACTGGGAAATCCGGTGAGTTTTCTGAGTTTCCTGATTTCTCTATGTCCGTGATCCCAAAGCCTCTTAATGAGGAGACGACGTTTCGCAAGCAAAGTCATGTGTTATACGGGTGACACTAAAAACTTTTTTTTTTTATTCTAAAAGGCTTAACGAACATATTCCTAACTAAATTTGGTATAGACATGACAAAAAAAAGATTGGGTGGTGTGATTTCTAAAAAAAATGAAATTGTCATTATTTATTGTCACCACTGTAAAACTTACGCGGTGATAAGGAAATGAACACCAGATGCATATTTCATTTGACATATACAAGCCAAACAAAATTTGTTTTTTCACAGTTTCAGCTCATCGATCAGAATTATCGAGCAACAACTCCCATTTCACGTAAACCATCTTACTTTAGCAATTAAAAGATTGTGATGACGATCGTGATTATATTACGTGTGCGTTCCACTTTTACCAAGAATAAGTTATGAAAATCATTTATCTCCAGTGTAAATGTTGGAATTGAATAACTTTAACCGCTGATCTGGAAATTCGAAATGTAAACGTCTAAAATGACGGACCAATGTTTACATTCACCCCTTTTGTCACAAATCCCGGAAAGACCGCAGTGATAACGGTGGTACCAATGTGAGCACGTAATAACATTTTTTTGAATCTAGTTATTCGTAATTATTAATTTCGTTGTCGATGATCTTTGCCGGAATCGTAAGTTCATTAGAAAGACACGAGAGATGCACCAATGAAAACATTAGAATTGAACGTGAACAAAAATAATAAAGAAAAGACCTAATGCGCATACTTGATCGTTTTTGTTAATTTGGCAATTAATGCATCCAATTAAAGTTCTTTTTTTTTTATGTATGTAATTGAAAACGAATATACATATTCAAAATCAAAACCCCTATAACCACTATTTCAAGATTTGCAGTAATTTCACGGAGCGCAGAGAAAATAAATGTAATGCAACCATTTTCCTCCCATCCATCTTTAAATCATCATCTCCCCTGTTCGCGAGCATCACGAGCGCCAGTCCCAGTAATGGCTCTAGCCTGAGTGTAACCGATAGCGTTCCTACTCTTTACAACGCCTAACTGAACCAGCCCAAAATTCGCCGCCTCGAATCCAAGCCATGCGGAGGTGGCAGCGATCGCGCCTATGGCGGCGATTATTAAGAGAACACAGGCAACGGGGAGGAAAATTATAAATCCCAAAAATGTAAAAAACCCCTGGGCGATCACAATTCCCACCCCAGCCAAGGATGACACGAATCCGAGTGTCAAAATAATCCAACCTAAAAATATGGCTAACGGAATGCAATTGAATAATCCAAGTGCATACGCAAACCAGCGAAGCGGCGGCAAGTTTTTCCACAAATAGGTTGCCATGTTTGATGCAGGTTGGAGGAGGGGATTGATATAAGATCGTAACGACTCCATATAACCGTGACTAATTCTTGAGGCAGTTTCGTATGCCTGCGTTCCGTAATCCTTTGCAGTTTCAAGTCCCTCTTGGGCCGTGCGACCAAAAGTACTGGAACCACTATTTTGTTCCATTTTGGGATATTAAATTTCTGAAAGATATGAGAATAATGTATGAGGGCAACCTCGAATGCTTTATTTTTATTTTTTATTTTTTTAGAAAACGCTGGTAAAAGGTCATAAATCTCACGGTTTAAATGTAGAAGTTTATATAGACAATATTTTTTGCTCTCATCAACGAATGTATCAGTGTTTCGTAACTATGAACAAAAAATGACACATTGAAGTCATAGTCTCTATGATTACTGCATTTGATAACACTCCCAATTTGTAGAGGCGACGAAAGCGGGAAACGTGATGATCCGATCTAACCAGTTTGCTTGTCGCTTGTCGCGAACATGCTGCTGTTGCTCGATTCCCTGGAGAAACTTGAGGTCGCATATCCTTATCGTTTAAGGTGAACCTTAAGTTTTGTTAATACAGTAATTCGAGAAGGAAGGACTCTCAAAGGGCAATTGTGTTGTTCGGACAACTCGCGGAAAGAGATTAAGTTAAGAAATATCTTTTTAAAGAAGAATCATAACATGGCCTGATATGTTTCGACGCACCATTATTTCTATGATTCATTATCACCACTCCAATTACTTTGATAATCTTTCACTTCTCTGATACTAACTAGTCTCGTCGTAACAATGATTATCGATTTGAAAACAATATATTATTTTTATTTAATTAAAATTGGTAATAGCAAATACTAGGATTCTAAAATTTAATATACTCTAGATTTATAATATTGGTTTGTTTTATTTTTATTTTTTTTAATATCTTATCATTTTCTATTAGTTTCAATATACGGTATAAATAAAAAGGGCATTTCGTTAAAAAAAAAAGAAAAAAAGGAAAAGGAAAAATTTTTTTTTTTTTTGATCATAATTGAATTGTTAAAATGAAAAAATCCAGATCTTATAAATGTAATAATAATAGAAAAAAATATTCATCAAATTTCAATAAATGGTTCATATGTATGAAATCAATCGATAAATATAGCATCTTATAATTTACTTAAACTATTTTATTTCTTTATAAATAAATGGGTTTTTAAAACTTTGTTTTTTTAATATCAAAATTCTTAAAATATTCAAATTAATATAATAATAATCGTAATATTTATCTTTGTTATAAAAAATTTGGAATTAAATTATTTATAATATATATATAGCATAATATATAGTACTAATATACAATATATATTAAAATTAAAGAAACTTAATAATATATAAAATAAAAATATAAAATAAATATTAATAAAAAATAAAATATTTAATTTGTTAATCTAAAAGATATAAATTATAAAATTTGCAAATTTCAAATAAAAAAATATCTTAAATAATATAAAAAATTTACTTAAAATTCTTTTTTATTAATCCTTTAACTATATATAAAAAAAGATATATATCAAAATTTTTTTTTATTTTTTTGATTAATAAAATCTTATTACTATTCTTAAAGAATTATTTTTATATCTTTTTTTTTGTTTGTAAATCTTTTTTTCAAAACTTGATTTCAAATAATCAAGAAAAATTATGTAATATCTTTATTATTAATAGCAAAAAAGTTTTTTTTTTTTTAAAAAAAATTAATTGTCAAGTATTTAAAAATCTTGATATCTTTAAAACAAGTGTTTATAAAGATTTGTTATAACAAAAAAGCTTATTTTTTTTATTGACTATTTTAACTCTTCAAAGTTTTTATTTTTATAGTTTTTAAAAAATTTTATCCATCTCAATTTAATTTTAAATTTTTAAATAATATAATTCTTATTAAAAATAATTGATTAATATAAAATATATTAATTTCTTAAATATAAACAAGTTTTAATTGATTATATCTATATATTTTATGAATGTTACAAATATTTAAAAAAAATATATTTAAAAAATATTTTTTTTCAATTAAATAGATTTATAAAAAAAATAATTATAATACTAAAATATAAATGAAAAGTTATACTATATAACTTATTAACTTTTATTTTTATTAAGTTTTTTAAATAATAAAAAATTTTTGTTTAAAAAAATTGAAATCTTTAAGTTTTTATTTTAATTAAATAAAATTTTTGAAAAAATCTTATTATTTAAAAATAATTAAGTTCTTTAAATAATTTAAAATTGAAGAATATTCTATTTAAATAAATCCTTTTTAAAAAAAAGTTATTAAATTAATTAAAAAATTTTAAAAATTTTAAATTATTTATGTTTTCTTTTTTTTTTAATTTAAAATTAACAAACTATTATTTTTAAAATAATTTATTAGAATAAACTATAAATAATAATTTTAATAAATAAAAATAAAATATCAATTTATTAGAAAAGTGATATATCATTTTTTAAATTTAACTTAAAACATTTAATTTAAATTTTATCTTATTTAATTCAAATTAATTTAATAAATTTCTCATATTTTTTAAATAATATAGTCTTTTAACTAATAATATATAAGAATAAGTTGATTATTATATTCAAAAAAAAAAATTGATCCTATAGATACATATGATAGAACTAATAAAAAGGAAAAATATAAATTTAAAGCTCACAAAAGTCAAGGCACACTCAAATACCCTTATAATAAAAAAACAGATACCTTAGCTAAAGAAGCTCTAAAATTTCTATCGATTGAATGAAAAGATCTTACTTAATACAAAATTATAACTGAAATCAAGTGGCAAAGAACAACTCTAGATAATCTAATTAGGTAGTTTTTTAATAATATTAATAATAAGACAACAGCCTATTAGTAAACACAACAGAACAGAATAGAAAAAAAATAGAATCATCAAATTTCAGAATACTAGACTCACATATGGGATTTATTATGGAAAAGGATTAAATATAGACATATGTGAGATACATCTTTTAAACAATTTTAATAAAGAAGCTTTCTTATTAAACTGACTAATAACAAGCTACTCACCTTAAATAAGTTGATTATAAAAAAACTGAATCTATAAAAGCAAGTGAAATGCATTGCATGTAATTGACAAGATAAAACCATAGAATACTTACTAAAATATTTAGTCTATAAAGATTAATTATAAGAGGTATAGAATAAAAAAGCAAATAGAATTATTAAAAACTTTAAAGAATTATTATAAAAAAGAAAGAGAGAGGTTGAAGAAAAAAATTTCAGGTCAATTATTGATAACTATGAAGAAATAAAAGAGTTTGACAAGTAGATCACTAAAGTAGTGGAACAAACTTCTAGAACAAGTCAAAATATACTAAGTTTCTGTACTGATCTTATAAGAACTGACCTTATCCTAGAAATAGTAGACCTAAAATGTCAAGGTAAATATATAGGAAAAATAGCAAAAAAGTGAATAATAAAAATACAAAAAAAAATCTGCAATCAAATTCAAAAAGAAGTCTGAAACAAGAGATATAAAAAAATAATCAAATAGAAATGAATACAAGAAATTAATAAAAAAGACAAAATTAAAAGATCTTCTTGTCTATTAGGTTAGAAAACAATGACTTTAAAGAAAAAAAATCTACTACCTGAAAAAGAAAACCTTGAAGATGAAAGTCTTCGAAAAATTTTAACAAGAGTATAGTATAGAATAAAATGGTTAAGTTTTAAGCTCTGTCAGAACCTTACAGTGTAATCTGTAATAGTAACTTGTAGGCAATGAAGTTAACAATTGGAAGGGTCTTTACCTGAACTACTAACGGAGTGATAAAGCACTTCCAAAGTTGTACTTAGAGTTTTAATAATTCTTAAAATAGAGACGAGTAAGTTAAGTAGAGACTTAGCTTTAGTGATATACGTATCTTTAATGTAAAGTATATATATATTTAATAAAGCACACATACCTAACTTGACAGAGGGTTTAAAAAAAAAAATAAGTTGATTATTATATGAATACTCAATAAAATATTATATAATATATCTATAAAAATATATTATAATAATTCAATTTAAATTAAAAAAAAATTAATATAATTTATCTATTATATTTTTTATATTAATACTATATTAAAAAAGTTTAATTAAAATAAAAATTTGAAAATTATAACTTTAATAAAACTTTTTTATTATTTGAAAAACTTGATTAAAAAGAATTTTTTTAATATATTTTTTCATTTTATTTTTTTTTAAATATTGACTAGGCTGAAACTTTATTGAGAAGTTCTTACATGACATAGAAAAAACAGAGTTCTTCTGAAGTACATAAAAAATATTTGAATAAATAAAGTGTTACAATAGAAAAGCTTCTTTATGGAGACTTCACCTTGTGACCTAGTCACCTCTTAAAAAAAAAAGAGAACTAGTTTAAGGGTTAACTAGTTGCTAAAAATTTTTTTTAAAACTATACAAATTACTAAATAATTGATCTAAATTTTCTATACCTTTTGATAATTTATTAAAGATTAATGTTGACCAATCTGACACCTTATGAATTATTCACTAGAATGCTATATCTTGTTATCTTTAGATAGAAGTGAAGTGAAAAAAGGGTAGAGGATTACTCATTCAAAGATCTAATGAATTTTATGACCAAAAAGGTACCTTAAAACCTTTGGTGAGATTGACAAATCCAATCCCGTAAGTAATATTATTTTCAAGCATATGTTACTTATTTAAGAAGATACAAAACTTCCAAAGATAGATTAAGACTAGAGGGGATTCTTCCATTCTAACAATTGTTTTCAACTAGTACTCTCATTGCAAGTAAGAATGGTAGGTATTACTGGCAGCTTTAAAACCTTTCTTGAGTAGGAGATTCATTGAGAACCTTAGTGTGAAACTTTGATTTGTAATTCTTCAGCAAACTATGAATCAGGAGTAAAAAATCTACTGATTGAGAAAAAACTTCGTATCTAATTTATTTGTTTTTTATAAAAAAGAAAACAGATTTTTATTTATTTATAAAAGCAAGTAGAACCTACTTGACTGCCAAGGGATAGGGACTTTTAGATTTATTATATCAATGTTTTTTATAACAATATTTTATTGGCTTTCTGTTACTATCAGTGG
>CAJVPT010000399.1:0-30975 GCA_910592055.1 Acaulospora colombiana
TATGTATGTTGCTCAGCTATATTGTTCCCTTTAATCTTCTCACTGATAACTTCCATTTCGATTATATCTTTGAGCTCCTTATCTCCTATTTCAATTTCAATAATATTTGGGATCTCAACTGTTGTCATTGTTTGAACTTCCATGGTGATTGCCTTATCTAATGAGCTATATATAGGAAGATTGTTTTCAAGTATTGTCTGACTTGACATAATATTTTGTGAAGAATTTTGTGCTTGTTCAGCTTGTTCTATTATGTTCAAGTATTTATCCTCTAAAAAGGGAGCTAGAAGATCTTCTTATTTTTCTTGTCCTTTGATTCATAGATAACGGATGTGTTGTTTGAGAACGTTGGCTTTAATAAAGGTGATATGATCAATATTCAGAATTCTAACAATGATGCTGTCTATAATTGAGTATTGGGTTGGATCCGAAGTTGGGTTCATGATGACTTCTTGAGTTGATGTAATATTAAGAAGGGTTTGTATAGTCCATAATTTCTATTGTTGAACATATTTGTCTGATAATTGAGCTAAGGTTTCTATAATGTATACTCTCTTTTTTTAGTGATTTGTAAAAGCTTGTGTTTCCTCATAGACATATTTATTATATGATAGGAAGTAAGTTGACTGTGTTTGGTATTATTGTATTTTGCTGATGATTGTTACTATATTTTCCTAGACATGTGTTGCAGGTTTGTTTTTTTTATTATTATTTGGTAATATAAAAAAATCTTGTTGTTTGTTGTGATGTATTGGTAATATTTGTTTCATGTATATGTTGTGATAGTATTGTTGATATTGTTGATCAGTCAATAATAAACACGTAGAATTATAAGGTTGTTAATAATTAATTTGTATAAATACGTAGAGTTATGGGGTTGTTGATAATTGATTTACATAAACACATAAAAAGTGTATTAACATTGTTTATTTGACACGTCTTTAAGCTTGTTGTGAAAAATATATGTGTTTGTATTTGCATGATATAATATTATTGAAATGTCATTGTGATGTGTATGCTTCTTTACTATATAGTCAATGAAGCTTGGATGTTTCTCTAGGTTTTATGAGTATTTGGACTTGGACTGATTTATCGATTTGAGTTATTGCTTGTAAAGCTTCTTTTGGTGTCTAGAAATGTATTAACCTGCACTGGCCTGGCTAGGAGCTTTGTGAAGTTGATGTTGGGCTTCCAAGAGCTTACTGTGAATCAATCTTTCTTGTTGTTTTTCTCTTTCTAAAAGAAAAAATTTATATAGTAGAAGTTAGTAATTTTTATAAAATTTATCTCTTTTGTATTTTGTAAAGAGTTCTTGAACTTGTTTTTATAAGTTGTTTAGTTGTAAAGGTGGTTTATCTTGTTTTTTTTGACTGATTTCTCTTTTTCTTAAAAAATTATCAAAAAAGAAAATTTTTTGAAAATTTGGGGATCAGCGGAAAGAGTTTTTTTTCTCCTTTTTTATTTTTATATAGTACAATTGTATTTTTTTAGATATATTTTTTTCTTTTATTTCCTTCTTTTCCTTTTATAATTTCTTGAAATCAGTTCTTTAAAGGATAATAAGTAGCAGCAATTTATTAGCAATGATATGTAAATTAGGAGGGTATTTATCCAAAATCTACTATAGAGTAAAATATTGTTTTTAAGGTTGCACTCAAAGGCTAAAGCTCTTTTGAAAATTGAAAACTATTGATAAGTGAGTTAACATAAGTTTTAGTTTAGTCATAATGCAATTGCTCTATATATCTCTATTAGTTTTCATATTAATTAATAAACCCACAATGCTAGCTTGACCACAGATTTAAAAAAAAAAAAAATAAATAATCTATATTATATTATAATGTAAAACTTTTTTTACTAATCTTTTAACCATATATAAAAAAGATGTTCACAAAAAGTTTTTTCATTTTTTTGCTAATAAAGTCTTATCACTTTTTATAAAACAACTTGAAATCTGACTTCAAGAATCATCTCTATCTTTCTCTATTGTTTATAAATCTTTTTACTCAAAAATATGACTTTCAGTAGCCAAAAAAAGTCAAGTAATATCTTTGATACTAATGATAAGAAAGAAGAATTGGCTATAAAGTATCTGAAGATCTTTTTAACCTTTGAAGTAAGAAGTTTATAGAGATTTTGTTATAGTTAAAAGACTTATTTTCTTTTTTTTAAACAGTTCTAACCTTTTTAAAACTTCCACTTTCATGGTTTTCTAGAAAATTTTGTTAACCCCAGTTTGACCTTGAATTTTTGATAATAAAATCCTTACTAAAGGTAATTGATTAATATAAAAATATATTAGTTTCTAGAATATAAACAAGCTCCTATTGATTATACTTACATATTTTGATAATATTATTGATGATTATAAAGAATGTTCAAAAAATATTTGTCTCAAAAAGTTCAAGTCCCTTAATGAAAACTTCTATGATATCAAAAGATTAAGTGATAGATAATGTGAATTGCAAACTCCTGTCTTTTATTTAAGTTTCTTAGATAGTAATAAAACTTTAATGAAAAAAGTTAAAATCTAAATACTTTCCTTGAAATATTTCAATTTGATGCTCACTTAAATGAAAAATCAGTTAGATTGACTTGTCCAATATTACAGGTGATAAAAAAAAAAATTTCTTCTGAGGTTCAAGTGAAGCAAGAAGACTATCACAATCAGGCAAATTTCTTTTGAGAAAAGATTGTTTTTATTTTTGGATTTTTTTTAATGAACCTTGAATTGTTTTCTTTTTTCAAATCAATTTTCTTTTTTTTCTTTTTAACTTAACAATTTATTGGTTTTCAGATCAATCAATAGTAACAAACTGTTAATGATGTTCCTGATAAATATACTGTAGATCATTACCAATTTATCAGGGGAGTATAATATTGTTCCCAAAATCTGACTTAGAATACTTATATATAAAAATAAGTTAGTCACTTTGTGAAAGTCTGTAAACTATTATACTACTTATCTGACTTAATTTAATGAATTATTGCAAAATAAATACAGTATATATATATATACTGTATAGTGTATTAAAAATTTTATTTTAACCAATAAATACAAAAAAAAAAAAAATTTATTCAATTTTAGGCTTTTTGGATTTTCTAGAATCTGAATTTGCACTTCTTTTTTGTAACAGCCCTTCTTTTCTAAAGTATTCCTTTCTTTCTTTCTTTTCTTTTTCCGCCAGCATCAATTCTTGCTGTGCAACTTTTTTACCATGTTCGATTCTTTTTATTGCTCGCTTTTCTTTGCGTTTTCTATCCTTTTCCTTCTTTAGTGTTTGTATTTGCTGCATGAAAGCGAATACTTTCTTTTCCTTCGGTTCTAAAACCACCGCACGTTTCTGCAAATATGTGGGTTTTGATCGTTTTTTAAGAAGCTTTGGTTTAGATGCAAACGGCAAGGCCGCTTGTAATGGTGTGGGAATATGAAGTGGGTTGAATCGGCGTGGTGTACGTTCAATTTTCTAGAGTATGTAAATGAAAGAAGTATTATAGTTATTGTAACAGACTTTGTTGAAAAAGATGAAAGTTAACATTTACCCTATACTTAGACTCCGGTTTCATTGGTGTCGCGATTTGCAATTCTCTGCGAATTTGTCCAGTCAAGCGCATTCCTTGCCACTCAGTCTTCGAAGACAATAACAATGATGTAACGGGATTATAATATTTTGGAGGTTTAATAGGGTACCAAGCCCTCAAAAATATTATATCTGCGGGTTAAGCAAGAATTGAGTTAAAGTGTACACTCGCACAAGTGTGTGTCGCAATCCTTTTTTCCAATGGAACTTACCACTCATCAACACTTTATCCTCAAACGTTGCACGAAAGTGTCCCTCCGGTTTCTAGTAATTAACGAAACTCAGCACATGTAGACCTGAAACGTGGGTTCATTAAAACATAACTTACCGATAAAGGTTTTTTAATTTGTCCACGGATACCTGAAACAGTTCTTATTGCTGCTCCTTCGAATTTCGCTACTTCCAAGGCAGAAGTAAACATATCCTTTATAAAGGCAGTGTTTTTGTATATTTTGTATGGAACACCTGTCAGTTTAAGTTTTTTAACAATCTCAACCGAATGATTTATGTCGAGTATTACACCGGTTGCGCTTATACGGAAAGCTGACTATATGAAAAAGATATTAATCGAGGATCGACTGTGACTAAACTCACGTTTCAGTAATCGACTTACAGTATTATCCTCAAATACCGATTGCACCGCACAAAATCCCGTATTAGGTGGGTGAATTGGTCCTAATAAATTAAAGGTGTAGTCCAGTCACATAAAGTATAATTGTCCAGGAGACAATAAATCAACAAAAAGAATTTACTACCATATATGGTTGCTAGGCAATGCATATGTTCGGGAGTGTATTTGAGCATCCTGTTTCGTGTACCATCATTCAGAGAGTAAATTGGTATTGATTGAAATCTTCGCCATCCCAAGGAAAATATGAGTGGATCCTTTGTTTTCAGGATTTTTTTATGCCAACGGTGACGTTTAATCCGCAACTATTTAAACGAATGCAGGACGTGAGAAATATGAAGCCTCATTTTTCACTAAAGTTGACTTTAATGGTATTTGTGTGAAACGTCAATAAGAAGGTGTTACCTGGATAAAACCTAAATTTTCTTCGGTGGTCAACAGACCTCCGACAATAGTTGGATATGTTGGATCAAAGTATTTAACAAATTCGCAGGGCATCCCTTTCAATAAGATTCGAACGTATGATCCAGGACGAAAACCTTCAATCATTGCCCTGGTAAGTGGGTCATCATCCTCAAATTCATCTCGATTAAGTTGTAATTGTTTTGAAATCTCATCTTTCATTTCATCATAGAAATCCATCTTGGGTGCGTCATCTTTATCATCATACTCTGCATCAAATTTTTTCTTTAACATTATTCTTTTCTGGATAAGGGCTTCTTGTTTAAGTTCATCTTCAGATTTTTTTTGCTGCTCTGCTTTAACTTCACCAGTTTCAAGATCTTCGAAATCACCATTAACTTCCTCATCGGAATTTATATTTCCCTCAGGATCATCATCTTCCTGACTTCCTGTGATAAACCGATTCCGAATAGATTCAAGGATCTAATTGTCCGCGCGTGTACAATATAATTTCAAAACTAAATTTCATGACGCTATTTTAGTCACAATACGAAATAAGATTGCTAACCGTTTCGTCGTCCCACTCATCAAGATTGCTTAAATCGAAGCATGATTTGGAAGAGTCGATCGCATTCAAAACTTCTGTGTCATTTGTATCTGATTCCTTAATCTTAAAAAGTTCGTCGTCTTCATTATCATCATCTCCATTAAAGTTTGCTGGAGCAATATTATCTATTTTAGATCTGTAATCTTGAACCATTCTATTTGCATGCATGAGATCAATACGTGAAATCTCCTCCGGAGTTTTCTCACTATCATAAATTAGCTTCATAATGTTTATTCGACGATTAGCGAAAAACATATCCTTGGCTTTGGCGGCTAAGTCTGATTTCCATTTTAATGCACCACCAAGGTCATCTTCATCAACATCCTCGTTGACAAATAAGTCATCCATATCGCTATCACTTTCAGCAAAAGCTATTTCTTCATCGTTAACATCATTTTCCGGATTGTTTATTGAATGCTTATTTAATGCTGCTCTTCTACTGGATGAACCACCGTTACTTTCATCGCTAACATCTCCATCTGAATCTTCCTCACTTGCAACCGTAGAATTGTCATCATTTTCCTCAGATTCTCCTTCAGAATTTATTGAATCATTTTCATTGTCGTATTCATCATTCTCGTTACCATTTGCAAACATTACTCTGCGTCTGGTGCGACCTGATTCGTCATCATTCAGCAATTTTGTTGGTTCTAATAGCATAACATTTTAAGTCAATAATATTAAGAAGTTTGTCAAATGCAATAAATTCTTAAGTCACCTTCATCTTGGCTTTCTTCCACTTCTGTACCTTTTACAGGAACAGAATTAGCGAAAATAGAAATTGAGGTTTCTTTTAATTTTGAAGCAAGGGTCTCTGGTGCATCCTGTAAATCTACTACCATTTTTTCACCAGGGCCTTGCTCAAACTCGTCTTCTATACAATAAATAGAAATTGATTTAGTCTATTCTATCCAATGTTGTATCCCTTTTTGAAGCTAAATAATTCCCTAACCGTCTCCGTTATCACCAGTTCCCTTTGTAAAGCTCCCTGGGACATTGATATAGACAGCATCTTTGTCATACATAATTCCACCAACATCAGACATTGGTGCGTAAATAAGTTTTTGTTTTTCACTTAAACTTCTCCGCACTTTTTCCGGCAATGGACACGGATCCGAAAGAATCGTGATATCCGACAAATTCTGATCACCAACGCCAGGAATATGAACCTTTGACGGAAATGAAAAATAAATTAGTAAATTTTCATCACAGAACGAATGCGTAATCAATAATCGAACCTTCATGTTGGCTTTCATATTTGTTCCACGCAAATATCCATACAAAGTAACTGTTCTGTCGCAAATCGGGTTTTTCCTGACTTCCTCGGGATCGGTTAAATCCTCTACACGATCAGCCACTAGATATGGATGGGTGTTTCTCCAAACTAACGGCCTAAATTTCATCACAGAAATAAATCTAGAAAGGTTATGAATCTCCTGATTTGGATATCGACCATTTATTATTCCTGATAGATAAAAGAGCTTTGCCCCCTGATAAATCTCGGTCCAAAAACGATGTTTTAATCGTTTCTTGGTGACCTTGAGCGTTTTGTTGTTTTTGAATTTGTCAAGATGTGTAAGTACGCCCATAATTTTCGGAAATCCATGAACTTGTAAAATATTAAGGAATTCAAATGTTTCCTAAATAAATATAATAAAAAAAAAATTTTAAAAAAAAAAAAAAAATCTACCAAATCAAGTATTCACGAATAAACCATTTACCATTTCAAATCCAAAACTCGCGTCAATCAAAAGTAACACCAAATCAGCTACTTTGGCGATATCTATCATGCAATTCATATCGTTTGCACTCTCTATAAAAGTCAATCTTCTCTTTTTACCTGAAAGTGATCAAAAGAAAATGTGTTAAAGGAATGGACAATTAAAACTGCATGCACCACATAATCGTCATTTTAAGGTTAAACAGACGATCTAAATCTTACCACTAATGACAGTAACGGGTCCCTTTGTTTCTGTAAGATTATGTTTAGTATATCGTTTTACCAAGGATCTTATCAGCGTCGTCTTGCCAGTCTACGAGTCATTATAATAACGATCAGTTATATAAGGTCATTTCACGGAACAAAGAATTTTGGATCCTTAGACATACCTGAGGCGGGCCAACTACCGCGACCACTACTGGTGGTGGTTCGACAGGCGTCCGATCTACTAACGGTACATGAAGTTTATTTTGTATTAATTCTTGTTTACGCCTGGCGAGTTTGTCCGCTTTTCTTCCAGATAGAGGAGCAAAAGCCTATATTCAAAGTAAATTTATTAGTAAATTGGATTTGTTTTTTTTTTTTTTTTTTTTTTTTCTTTTATCTTTAGTAAAAATAATTTCAAACCTTTGGATTCTTTTCCTCTTGTTTTTTTTGTTTTTTTGCCTTTTTATCCTTCTTGACGCCGGATTGACGAGGTCGATGAGCTTTATGTTCTTTTGCATCCATATTTTTTCGAAGTTAAAAGATTATCGGTCGATACTCCAATATCACGGAACGGTGACACAAATTGTAATATGCCGGAATTTTTCACGCTTTTGGGCATATAAAAAATTCAGCCAAAAAAGTATTTTGTGCTACATCGATCTCGTGCATTTAGAGAAGGTAAAGTTTATTAAGAGTTACTTACTGTATATACTAGGCGAAAGACAGTCTTATTTTTAGGGAGAAACTCTTGGGATCAAGTATTATTACATAGATAAAAAAAGGTTATTTTTAATTTTTATTTTAAAAGAAAAAAGATTTATTTTTAATTTTTATTCTAAATGTATTATTTTTTGAATTTAATTAAAAAATATAGTTAATTACTCGATCTCTTTATTAGATGTCATAAAGAATAGTTACATAACAATGATTTATAGAAATATGATTTTTCAACGGACATCCTTTTTACCTTGCCAATTGAATAAAGAATTTCGAGTCGAATAGGCGATTACAAGGCTTTTTCGTCAGAGATGGATCCCGATTGACCTAATTTGCATAACCATCTGCGCCAATAGGTTGCGCATTGAAATCTTGTTCTGGTGCCCACATCATGGGCCACCTCATTCCATCTTCTCCCACGAACCGAAATTGATTCTTTGATTAGTCTTATTTCTTCTTGAGACCATCGACCAAAGTTCATATTTGGATCGGTTTTGGAATGTGTACTGTGATAACTTTTGACTTCTACTAAAGTTTTGTCTGGAAATTTTTCCATGATCTTCGTCCAATTGTATCCATGTTCCTTTATGGACTCGTATAACTTGAGTTTGTCCTTTTCTGACCAAGATATTATATTATAGCGCTTTGAGACAACATAAAAGGGCCTCTTAAGAATGCTACTTATTTTACTCCATTTTTTGCCATATTTATCAACTAACTCAAGCAAATGATTATCCTCTTCGGAACTCCATGGTCCACGTTTTGGCTTGGATATCGCTTCCCATCTCAGCATAGCTTGTTGTTGACTTTTATTCGGCAAGTGTCGACTTATTATTGTCCACCTACCAACTCCGTATCTTTCGACACATTCTTTTAATATTTCGTCTTCTTCGGACTTCCAGCGAACATTATTCAGGAGATTCCTCGATTCTTGCGGTGATGGCGTTCCTTCTTTGCTTTCTTGTTGTAATTCATCTGATCGTTTATTTGAGACAGTATGTAATCGCTTTGAGGAGGTAAAATAATAGTAATTCGATATACCTAAGTATGGGCCAATCAAAAGGGTTTTTTCATCAATCTTACCAACAATAGTGGTAATTTTAGAAAAAGAAATGCGCATAATGGTAGGATATTGATCGTCAAAAAGTGCTTGCGTTTTTTTTTTTTTAACCCGTAATCACATGACAGCTAACTAGTCATTATACTGTATATTAAAAAATGTTTTAATTATGAATAGCCCTATTATAAAAAAGTAAACAATAAATATAAAATTATCAATCTTATTCCAGTAACCTAATATGAAAAAAAAATTTTTATTAAAATAATAAATAATAAACTATTTATTTTAGTAAACTAACAGTAAGAAAATCAAATATATATTATATATATACAATATCAAATATTAACATGTGATAAGTATGAAAAAATAATTAAACACTTATTAAACTATTCAATTTATAAAAATACAATATATTAATAGAAATATAAGATAAAGAAATTAAAGTCATTTTTAAAGGCTTTAATAAATTATTATAAAAAAAAGTAAAAAAAAAAAAAAATACAACTAATAATAAATAATAATAATAAATTAAATAAATTAATAAATAAATAGTTCAAATAATAGAATAAATTTTAAAGTTTAATAAATATATATTAGTTGCCTTAAAAAGTTATTAACAAAGATCTAATTATGTTAATTTCTATGTGATCAAAAGATTGTTTAACAAATATAAAGTAAAGTTTCTTATATAATATAGAGGCTCCTTATTACTGGCAAGTATTATAACTTTTGATATATTTAACAATAGTTTTATATTAATTAGATTATAATATTGATTTCTTGCTTGATTATAAATTGTTTCAATTTCAAAATATCTAATAAAAATATTTTTATAAAAGTTATATAAAATTGATTCCAATTTAGTTGCCTTAATAACTTTAAGTAGTTCTATTGGGTTTTTAGTATTGTGTCAAAATAGTGTTTATTATTAGATAAGATAATATGATGCTTGTTTTTTGAAAAAGATTATTTTTTTTTATTATTAAGTTCAAAAATAATTTTTCAGTAAAGAGGTATATATACAATTACTAATAGGTTTTTAAATTCATAGTTAAGATTAAAGATAGATTCTTAAAGAAAAAGGTAGGGACAAAAATCAAATGCCCCTTACTAGAAAATATTAAAATTTTTAAATAAATAGCTATAAAAAAACTATCCATAATTATTCTTTATTATTTAAATAATTGATTTATAGTATTTTTTAACTTTTGTCTCTATTAAAATAAGAAGCTATAAATTTTGTTCCTTAAAAAAGAACATAAGTAATTTGCAAAATTTTATATGCTAAATATTTTAAGGATTCATCATTAGTTAAGATACTAAAGTTAAAGAGAATCTTAATAATATATTAAAATTTTGATACTTCTTGACTTTTCAATATTGAGTTTTGAAGGAATAATTTATAATTGTAAATATTTATCATATATCATATATTTATTTTCTTATTTATTCAATTGAGTTAAAACAGCTTTCAATTCTTTATAAAATACATCAATATACAAGAAAAAAAGCTTGAAGAAATCTATATAGGTCAAGATTAATATGATAGTTAATTTTTCCTTAAGTTCCTTAAATACTAATTGATATTTTTTATTTCAAAGATATAATGTATTTTTCCTTAAGAGTTTGTTCATTAATTTAGCTATAGTGGCAAAACTTGATATGAAGTGATAATAATAAAATACTAGTCCAATAAATCTTCTTATTTTGATAATATTGATTAATATGGCAAAGTTTTTTACCTTTTTCACTTTAACTGAATTTGATTGAATTTTATATTAATTGATAATGTATTTAAAAATATAAGTTTCTTTTTGCAAAAATGACATTTTTCAAATTAAACTTAAGAATAGTTTGTCTAACCTTTTCAAAAACTTTTATTAAGTGTTATAAGTATTTCTCAAATTTGATAGAGTATATATTGATATTATCTAAGTACACTAATATATATTTTTCCTTAATATCATAGATGATATAATCCATAAGTTGTTGAAAAGTGACTGATGCATTAATTAATTCAAAAGGCATAATATTGAATTCAAAAATCACTTGTTTAATAATAAAAGTAATTTTTTTCATATTTGTTAAATTTGACAATATCCACTAACCATATTCAAAAAAATAAACCATTTGATCTTTTCTAGTAAGTCAAGAATTTTATCAATTCTAATAGTAGATAAGCATCCTTTTTGTAACTTTGTTAAGTTTCCAATAGTTAATACAGAATCTTGTTTGATTATTTTTTTTTTTAACTAATATAATTAAAGAAGTTCAAGAACTATAAAATATTTAAATAATTTTTTAAGTTAATATATATTTAATTTTCTTTTTTACAAATTTTTGTTCAACAGAAAATATTCTATAAAGTCACTGTTTAATTAGTAGGATGTTTTCAATAATAATATGATAAGTAACCAAGTCAATATATTCAGCAGGTAAGTTATTAGTTGTAATTATGCTTTGATATTATTTTATCAAATAATTGAATTGATTTTATTGTTCCTTGAATTAAATTAGGTAATTTATCTGACTTATTTTTGTAAACCACATTCAAATATTAAATAAATTTTTAATTCTTAGCTTTAAATTGATAAGTGATATAAATATCAGATTTCTACTTCAAGTAATAATCATATCAATAGATTGTTTTTAATTCTTTCTATTCTTTTTGTAGAGGTTTAAAAGTTAAAAGTGACTATTGCATAGTTTCAAGTTCCTGGATATAGATTATTTGTTCTTTATACTATCCAATAGTGACTGTTAATTTATTCATTTTTATCAAAGATTGTTTATTAGAGTTTTTTAAGAATCATAGTAAGTTTGATCCTTATCCAAAGTTTTCTCATATTTCAATTCATCAATTAAATTTTATATACAAACTATTTTACTTAAAAACTTGACTTCTGGTCATTAAGAAAAGTTAAGTAACATCTTTGATATTAATGACAAAAAATTTTTAAAGAAAAAAAAATCAACTATAAAGATTTGAAAATTTTTTCAATCTTTAAAGTGAAAAGTTATAAAGATTTTATTATAATAAAAAAGCATATTTTCTTCCTTTCTGATTATTTGAATCCTTTTAAAACTTTTATTTTATAGTTTTCTAAAGAATTTTATTTATCTCAATTTGATACTGAATTTTAAGTAACATAAATTCTCAAAAAAACAATTGACTACTATGAAACATATTGGTTTATGAAATATAAACAAGTTTTCATTAATTATATTCATATATCTCAAAAATATTATTGATAATTAAAAAAATATTTAAAAAATATTTGTCTTATAAAAACTTAAGTTTCTTAAAAAGATATCTATAATATTAAAGAATTAAGGGATAAGTAATATAAATTATAAATTCTTATCTTTTTTTAAAAATTTCAGATAGTAACAAAACTTTAATAAACAAAAGCTAAGATCTAAATGTTTTTCTTGAGATATTTTAACTTGATACTTATTTAAATAAAAAACTAGTTGGATTAACTCATCTGATATCATAGATAATAATCAAGAAGATTTTTTTGAGGTTTAAATAAAGCAAAAAAATTATTTTAATTAGGTAGATGTCTTTTGAGAGAGAAATTGATTTTTTTTTTTTAATTTTTTAATAGATCATAAATAGTTTTCCTTTTTTAATTTCTAATTTTTTTTTTTTCTTTTAACTTAATAATTTATAATTTATAGTAATCTATAGTAACAAATTGTTAACTATAAATCTAGTAGATGGAGATTTTTTATCAATTCTTTAGAAAAATAAAATATTATCTCTTATATCTGATTTAGAGTTTTTAGTATAATAAAGAGTTAGTTATTATATGAAAAATCTATAATATTATAGATAATTATATAATTTATCCATAAAGATTTAAGTCATATTATATAATTATGTTATAAATTAAAAAAAAAAAAAAAAAAAAAAATCAATAGATTGTAAATAAAAAAATAAATGTAATAAAGACTTTTACAAATTATTTTAAGAATAATAATAAGATTTTATTAATCTAAAAATTCAAATAAATTTTAATAAATATCCTTTGTATAAGATTAAAAAATTATTGAAAAAATTTTTATAAATTGTATTTTTATTATTAAATATATATTTTAAACTTTTATATAAATATTATAATTAAAAAAAACAATAATCCAATATTATAAAAGAAGAATAAAACCTTAAACAAAAAAATAAATTTTAAAAATATAAAAGAAAATCTTTGATTACTTTTGAAAAAGATATAGAATTAAAAGATATAGTATATAAGAATATTATCAAATAAAAGAAAATTCAATAAATTCAATAAAAAAATAAAATAAAAAAGTTGAAATTATCTATTTTAACAATACATACAGTATTAATATATAATATTATAAAAAAAAAAAGAATAGAAAATAAAATCATGAAAACATTGATAGGATAAATTAAAAATGATATGAAATGATTGATTTTGATTCTTGTTAAAACTCAATAAAATAATTTATAGTAATAAATTATAGATAATAGTATTAGTAATTGACAGAGTCATTTTTAATTGAAACGATTAAATTAATTAAAAAGATTTAACTTTAACAATCAATGAAAAATGTATAATTTAATAAAACATAACTAATCTGACAGAGAATTAATATTAAGTGATAAATACCGTATTTATATATTTAAATGCATATTCATATTTATCCTGAATATTTAGGCTTCAACAGTTACTGTAATACAATCTCGAACTAAATGCCATATCTAAGATTTTAGCCTACATTTCTTTTTACCGAGTCTTTCTAAGCCAGTTTGCAATCCATTAAAGTATACGACGGTTTTTTTGGATTTGATGTTAAAAATCTTATTGACACATTCTTGTGTCACTAGTACGATTTGATTTGGAAAATGGTTCTATTAATGCGAAAGATGTTCAGGTTTCGTTTCGTTATCTTGATTCAAGAAATCATTAGAGAACAGAGATTATACGAGTTATAAGTCTTCGATATATCAAAATAAAAATAAAAATATAATGAAGTGACCGAACAAAGATGGTACAAAAAGAATAATTATAAACCGAATAATCATATTACTATGTTTATTATAGAAACTGCAATATCTTTATTAAAGAATATATGTTATAGTAATAAGCAAACCTATAAAATTTTTTCCTTATGATATTCAGTGAAAAGAATTTTTAACTACCTATTCTTTTTCCTTCATCCTTAATACCCATCCAACTCTTCAGCGAAAAGAGCCAAAGGAACCAGTCGCTCACTGGTACTCTAGTTATTCTATCAATAAACTGGATTTTGTTGGCTATCTGGACAAACATATTTTCCGCATACCACCCAAACATATAATAAACATGACCCATCGGCGGAAGCTGATCAATCTCACCCACGTACAAACCGTTGGCGAAAAGCTCCGGAGGTAATCCACGACGAACAGGAGTGAGTTGTTTTTCACTGTACGCAGGTAAACTTGACCTATCCCGAGATACAACCAGATTGTTCCCTGATAGAAGATCGCCTTTAGTTGGGTTTTCAAGTTGAAATCCGTCGATTTCTTTAAATTTTTCAAAAAAATTCCATGCAGGAGAAATGTTGGGATCTACAAGAAGAACAGATAAGAACACCATCCAAGTAAATTACAGCGTAATAAAAACAAATAACCTCCAATCGGTCGATCCCATTCAGATTCGTATTCCTTTTTTTCCTGTTCACCCCAAGAATCTTTTTGCTCATCTTTTTCTCTTCTCTCGTTTTCAGAAAATTTCTCAGTTGTCACAACGTCTTGGATGGTTGATCCTTCACTTTCTTCGGTATCTTCGGAATTCCCGACAGTTGAACCTCCACTTTTATCGATATCCATTTGACTTTTAAAGTCGCCGCCCGTAGCAGAAGTATCACTCTCGTGTTCTTCAACTGCGTCAAAATTTTTTTTCTCAGACCCTTCCCCTAAATCGGAACTGCTAAAATGTTCACTGGTATGTGAATTATTATCATTTACAGAATTTACGTCAGGTTCTTCTGCTTCTTTCTCCACGGAATTATTGTTAATGTCATATTTGGGATTCATTTCACCATTAGGTTGGTTTGAATCTTCTTTCACAACATCATCTTTAACTTCAAAGTCGTGCTTCACTTCGCTATCATGTTCATTTAATACGGCATGGTTATATTTGTTAGAGTCTCCATTTACTTTACTTTTATTATCATCTGATTCATCATCAGAAGCTTCGTCCGATTCATGCGAATCTTCAACGTCTTCCTCGGCATTTTCATAATCCGTATCGGCTGCGCGTGAGATAAGATGAATTACGCAATGATCTTCAAAAAACTTATGAAATTCGTGTACGAAGAAATAAAATATAAATGTTCTTACGATGCTCGCCCTCACTTTGTTTTGATGCGTCGCTAATTGTGACTTCCGAATTTTTTTTACCCTTCTTTGGGTTCAATTTTCCTTTAATAATATTCTTCATAAGTTTCATGTCCTTGATAGAACGAGGGTTGAATTTATTTGGTTTTTTTTTCTTATACGGATTAACAAAATAAAAATTTAATCTATGATTGGAAGTTTTTTTTTAATATGACATGAACGATTACATAAATAAACTTTTTTAATTTATCATTCAGAAAATGATTGCATCCGAGGAGCAAAAAAGAGGTTGCGAAATTTGATTTCTTTTTATCAGAAAAAAAAAAAAAACTCTTTCCCTATTTATATCAATTAATTCTCAACAAACTCTTTTAACTTTAATAGACGGAGACAAGAGTTATTTCATCATTCCTGAATAAATTACGGAATATGAGCATGTGATATTAATATTTTGATGGTTAGGCGATGAAGTCATTACGCAATTACGAGAGAAAAAAATATGATCAAAAAAAATTTATGTTTCGAATTAATTTGTTTTTTTAATGACGCAGAATCCAAACATTTGCCAAAATAAATAATGATAGTTTTTCTTAATCATCATTTGATATTTTCGATTTTCATATAAATTAATTCGGCATAATACATCATTTATAGTATAATTATATATTATATACTGTATATATTTTTTGGATTTGAATAATAAGTTAATCTGCTTTATTTAAGGATTTTTTCTATAATATAAAAGTTAACTAAAAAAATAATTGTTGATTGTATAATAAATAGAAATTTTTATTTAAGATTATATTTTAATCATTAATAAAAAATTAAATTTTTAATACTTTGACTTGTAATTATTTAAAGATTATATAAAATAATAAAATTTACAATTTGTTTAACAATAAATAAATAAATATATATTTTTGAATTATTTACAATCAGATTAAATAGTTTATTTATTAATCTAAAGAATATAAAAATATATATTTATTCAAGCAATATAATATATACTATAGTTGAATATCATATTAAGTCTAATTAATTTATTAAAGATATTAAAAGTTCTAAGTTTGATTATAAAAATAATATTTTATTTCATAATAAATTTTGAGTAAATATTCTTTTAGTTTATATATTATGATCAATAAGTTGTTATATCATATATTTTATCAAGTTATTTGAATATAAAAAACTATAAAAAAGAAATAAATTAAAAAAAAAAAGAAGATATATTTAAAAAAATACAAATATATAAAATAAGAAATCAAAAAAAAAATAATGATAATAGAAAAAATATTTCAAATTTTTTTCAGAAATCTATTTTTTAAAACTTTTTTTAATAAAAAATATTTTATTAGAATATTTTTTTATCTTTACTATTTAAAAAACTTATTATCATAATTTTTTTAAATTAAATAAATAACCAGTGGATTTATAGTTAAAGATGAGTCTCTAAAGGGGGAGATAAGAACAAAAGTCAAATGTCCTTCATTAGAAAACATTAAAAATTTTAAATTAATAATTATAAAAAATTACACACAATTGTTTGTTATTATTCAAATTATTGATTTATAATATTTCTCAACTTTTGTCCCTATTAAAGTGAAGAGTTATAAATTTTGTCTCTCAAAAAAGAAACATAAGTAATCTGTAAAATTTTATATACTAAATACTTTAAAGACCTATTATTATCTATAGTACAAATAATAATGCTTCCAGATCACAATCACAAGGTCTAAAGTTCAATACTATATGAGAGCCAAGTGAAAATATCATATTATAATGAATTCAGTATTTCATTGGATAATAATAAAATGTTATTGGACGTAAACCTGGTTATATTATCAATAATTAAAATAGAAAAATCTACTATTATATGATATTATATGTAGCTAATCTTTACCAGATCAGGTTGATCTATGGATATTATGGGATAATCAGTATTTTATCAGTATTTTGATAAGATAAAGGTAAATAAAATTAATTTTATAGTTAATTAGAATGAAGATTTGATTGGTACCAAATATTTTAATGATTTTATTAATAGTAAAAAATTGTCATAAGTTAGGATGTTAAAGTTTTGAAGAATAAATATTATATCAGTAAGATACTTAAAAATATAGCTAGTTACTGTGACTTATTATTGGAAGATCTTTGTGAGAAAAGAAATCTATGAACTATACTGAAGTTTCAAATTCAGGGATATATTAGAGCAAATGCAATAGTTTTATAATTAGATTATTTTATAAAATTATTCTAAAAAAATTAAAAGAGTATGTAATATATTTACTATATATAAAAATTATTATATATATAATATTATTTTTAAGTAAACAAAAATCATAGGTATTTGTTAAATAACAAAGTTATAGCTTATTAATGGACTAAACAAAACAGGATTTCAAACAAATGGAACCAACAGATTTGAGACCAATATAACTATACATGAAATTTGATATGGGAAAGAATAAAGAATGGTCACACTTGGAACACTTCATTTAAAGATGCTCAAGAAAGAAGCTTTCTTATCAAACTAATTAATGAAGAGTTACCAATGCTTCCCAAATTGATTATAAGAAGACCAGACTTATATAAACAAGTAGAGTGTATAGCATGCAAACAGCAAGCAGAAACAATAGAACATCTACTAGAATGTCTAGCATATAAAACCCAATGGCAAGAAATTTGGAACAAAGGAGTTGAAGGCATTCTAAAAGACTTTCGAAAACTTCTGCATGAGAGAAGAAAAGAGATGGAAGAGATGGAAATAAAGCTTCTAGTTGAAGACAGAGTAGAATTAGGAGAATTGAACAAATGTATAGCCAGCCTTATAGAAAAGACTGACGAAACAGATCAAAATATGCTAAACTTCTGTATGGGACTAATACGAAATGATCAAATATTGAAAATATCAAATCTAAGATGTTGCCAGAAAAGAATAGGTAAAAAAAGCCCGTAAGTGAATAGTGAAGATGCAGAAGAAGATTTGCAATCAATTTTGAAAGAAGATTTGAAATGAAAGGTGCTTAAGAATGATCGAGTGGGAACAAGCATAAGGAATCCATAGAGAAAATAAAATAAGAAGGTCACCCAGTTCGTTAAATCAGAACAACAAGACCATAACTATGAAAAGGTCCATATTGGAAGAAAAAAAACTTGAAGATAAAGGTCTCGAACAAATCTTTCTAGAAGGAGTAAAGTATGAAATAAGATGGTTAGGATTTTAACTTCTATCAGAACTCATAAGGAGGATCTGTAGTAGTGAACTATAGGCAATAAAATTAGTAGTTGGAAGGATTTTCACCTAAGCTATTAATGGAGTGATAAATCACGTTCGAAGTTGCACTTAGAGTGGTAATAATCAAGACAAGTGAGCTAATTAAAGATTTAGCTTTAATGATTCATTTTACATGTATAGTATACTAATGTTTAATAAAGTATATATAATTAGCCTGATAGAGGGTAAAAAAAAAAATAAAAATAAATAATCCAAGTACTTATTTAAAAAAATTTATAAATAAATAAAAAAAAAATAATAATAACTTTTAAAAATAAACTTTAAATTGTTTTAAATAAAATATAAAAAATTTATTAATTAAAAAATATAAAAACTTCTTATAAATATCTTTTATATATAGACCTGTGGATCTATAGCACAGTGGTAGTGCTCTGAGATCACAATCACAAGGTTCAGAGTTCAATACCACACAAGGGCCAAGTGAAATTTTGCCATTGGTGACACAAAGATCTCATCTACTCCATGGTAACAATCCAGTACCTCAGCATGACTATAACAAGGAATTGATCACTTATTATGTCCATAACAAGACAGAAAATCAGCTCGATGCATAAGCTGACCATCAAAACAGGTTCTAAACAAGGCAAGACTAAGTGGTACGACATCCTTAATCAAGACCAATCTCCTATCTAAGTGGCAAAGTTGGATAGTAAAATGTTCCAGTGTTTAAGAAAATACAAGACAGGTTCTCTAAAGAGGCAAAGATGGGTTGTTACAAGAAGACAAGGTAATAACAAAACAAGACAGGTTTTCCATAAAAATGTACATACTAACAGAAGTCATAAAGATCCTGTATAAGAGACCTCTGATACCAGTGGTACTAGGTATTTTAGGCAAGTTCTTGACACATTAGCCTTCCTTCACAGGAATAGCAATAGGTTGTCTGATGAACTATAGTTTTAGGGAGTGTCACTTTAGTTGGACGAGTAATACAAACATAGTTTAAAACTGGTTAGTATCCCATTAAATTGATAGGTTAAAACACCCCCCAGTATCTCTGACTTTGTTAAAAATTAAGAAAAATCCTACACTAAATGGTCACATAGTTCCCCTATCCTGGTTGGGTGAGACATAAATAGATGCCCCTTGTACTATTCGTTAATCTGTAAATCCTTAGACAGTATAGATAATTACTCATTCCGGTTGTTCCTAGGATCTATCTTAATAATTAATAAAAGTTCTGATGCTGGCACAGAAATGAGCTAGCATATTAAAAAAAAAAAAATTTTTTTTTACTGTATATATATTATTAAAAAAAGTTTTTTTATTTTTAAATCTTTAATTATACAATCAAAAATTATAAAATTTATTTATTTTTTTTTTTTAACTGGGTGGTTTACATCTTGTTTATTAGATATTGCTGTGAGTATGTATAAATTTATTTTATACAAATTTAACTCTCTAGCTACCTAATTAAACTCACTAAGGATAGTCCTACCATGTGGCTTATTGCCAAGTACTGGTATATACTTGACTAATCTGTCAAGGCTCTACTTGTCCCATAAAAATTTGTTTTGAAGGAATATATTATGTTCCAGTTGATCCAGTGTTAACTAGAGTGTTTTATAATTTCATTGATTCCTGGAATGTATGACTTGTGCATGGTAGTTCTTCTTTCTAGTGTTTTCCATTTTTTTTTTGTCTTTTTTGGTTATGTTTTGATTCGTTTCCCATTGTGAAAAGAGCTGGCATCTCAGTTGCCATTTGTCTTGAAGAATGGTTAAGAATTTGTCTATGATATTTTTGAGGATTTCTTTTTGGTTTTCTGTTGTTGTGTATTCCTTTATAATTTTTAAGAGATCTTTTATAATTGCCCCCCTTGCAATGTAGTTTCTTTTCTCAGGAGTCTATTTCCTTTCCATTTTCTTTAGTTTGTTGTTTAATGTTTTTTTAAAGGTTCGTTGTTTTCTATTGCTGATTTCCTCATTGATTATTTGAAGTAGTTTTTTGAAGATATTTGTACCATTGCCTTCACATATCATTGCATTTGTCTCCTGTAATTTTGTGATGCATCCCCTAGTACTTTTTGAGACTCTGATATTCACTGAATTCCTGAGTAGTTGTATCATTATATATTGCTATTGATCCTTGTATTGTTTTCTAAGTTCTATATTATTGAAGAAGCAATCTCTGCATTTGAATACTGGTGATGACTTATCATTTCTAATTATATGTGTGACTAGAACAGTCTGATTGTTTATGATCTTCTTTTCTTCATTATTACTATTGCTGTACCCTTCTTGGTTGCCAGCTATTTAATTGTTGACTTTTATTGATATGGATATACCGATATGTTGGAATAGAAGTTGTTAAAGCTTGGATTGTTGTCCTTATACTCTCTGATAAGTGTTGATTCTTTCATGTCTCTCTCCTGTAAGGTTCCTAATTTGGTTGACAGTTCTTTCAGCTCTTTGTACCAGAGAGAGATACAACCTTTTTTCTCCAGTCTGGCATATACTTGTTGTCAAGAAAAGAATCTCTTTTTATTGTCATTGAGGACTTAATCAAATAATAATATTTTTCTATGTCTAAGAGAGTTTCTATGCTTGTGATATCATTCCTCTATGACCATTTCCTTGATAGTCTTCCCTTCCTTTTAGAATAGTTTTCCTAAATGATGTGTGTTCAGTTGAGGTCAATGTGATTTCCTGGTATTTCAGCATGTTTAGTATGTTATTTGTCAGGTTCTTTCTTCTTTGAGTCCAGAAGAGCAATCTGTCTATTAAATAAATATATTGAACCAATATTCATTCTGTAATTACTGTAGTCTAATTTGAGTTGTTCTTTCTTCCAGATCATGGCTGTTCAATCTATGGAGCAGATTTTTCCCATGCATAGATCAGTCTGTTTCATAAGCTGAAGAGCTTATATTTGAAGTCACAGTGAATAATACAGTTTGGTATTGTTGTGACCAGTCCTGCTTTATATTTAAAAACTTTATTTATCTTACTATCAAGTCTGTTGCATTCTTCTTCTATTAGAACCATGTCATTTAAGAGATACTCAATTGCTGGAAAGAGGACATAATTGATAATGTATCTTGTTTGTTTGTCTATGATCTTTTTCATGCCAGAAGTCTGGTTGTCATCTCAATCTTCCTTTTGATGATGTTCTTCTGATGTATTTTCTTTCCATCTTCTGAAATCCATACTCCTAAAATTCTCATTGCTTTATTACTTTGTAATGGCAATACCTGTATTCCGCTTATCGTGATTTACTTTTCTCTATGTTCTTTGCTTGCATTGAGGCAGATCAATGAGGATTTCTCACCATTAACTTGTATGTCATTGATCCTTAAGAATTCTACTGCCTTGTCTATAATGGCTTGCATGTCAGCTTGGCTGCTCGTGAATAATATAGTATCATCCATATAGGCGTTGTTGTAATGTGTGCCTGCTTTACTTATATACTTGCTATTTTCTCCTGGTTCGGGGATGTAAGGTCTAGTAATACTTCTGTTTCCATAATATAGCCCACGTGTTTATCTTCAATTTCTTGTAGTAGAGGTTCACAAAAGATTCTCCATAATAGTGGAGAAATGGTATCATCTAATCAATTTCATCTTGTATAGGGTATTCTTTGGTAAGATCATGTGCTATAATTACCCTATTGTTTCTGTTTACTAGTATGTTGTTCAGAATTATAATTATCTTTTCCAGTATATATATTCTTCTGAGGACTCAGATTATCATGTCCCTGTTGATGGAGTTGAATGCTTTGCTGATGTCTTGACTAAAGATCTAGGCCTCCTTTCTGAACTCTCTGGCTTCTTCCATAATATTATTCTGGATATAAATCAGTTTTTGAGTACTTCCTCCCAGAAATCCTGCCCAGTTATTGATACACATTATTCTGTTATTGTTGTATACTTCTGCTATCCTCTCTGATTTGATACTCATGAATACTTTTCTAGTTATCTCTAAAAGAGTAATGGGTCATGTTATGTTTATATCATCTAGCCAGTTTTTGGGTTTGGGAATTGGATATACATTTCCTTTTTCAAGTCCTAGGGGTGTTTCCTGTGTTAATAATTGTATTAAAAAGTACTTCTATTAACTCGAGCCCTGTTTTTCTCAGGTTTTTAAGTGACATATAGAATATTTCCAATGGGCATGATGCACTAGAGTTCTTTTTCTTTTTGATGGCCTTGTGTATTTCTGATATATCAATTTTTGAGGTCACTTTGTCGAACCAATACTCCTTGATACCTTGCTTGGGTTCATACTATTGCCTCCAGTGTAGGAATTCTTCAATGTCTAGCATTTGTCTCAATCTTGTCCACTTTTGGAAGTATTCCTTAATCTTGCCTCTGATTGCCTCTGGATCTGTTATAACTTCTACTTTGTTCTCCTGTATCCTTTCAATTAGTCTTTGTGTATTAATTATCCTTGGTTGTTATATAATATACTGTTAATCATATTTCTCAGCTGTTCTTCTAAAACTTGTATCTTTGTTCCACTTTCTTCTGGATAAGCTTCCTCTTTGCCTGTTCTACTTTGATCTTTATGATTTTATTTTTCACTTCCCAGATTTCCTTGGTTTTTAACAACCATTCATTTAAAGTTTCTCTATTTTGTGTTGTGTCCTTCAGGAAGAGGGGTAGTGTTGTTAGCAGTTGGGATGGTGTGTTGATTTGCTTGATTTCTTCCTTGATGAGTGTTTTTTCTACTTCTGATCTGGCACCTGGTTCTATTAGCTATACTTGGCAGTACCTATGTATGCTGTTTAGTTTAAGCTGTTTCCACATCAGTTTTTTGAAATTGGATTTGTATATGGTGTCAGTGTTCCTCCAGTTTCTTTTTTTTCTAAGAGTTGTTTTTGCTGTTGTCAATATTGCTTCCTTGAAGTGCTGCCATATCTCGTCTGCTGATTTTAAGTTTTTCATGAGGATCTCTCTTGAACTTTCATCTATTTTTCTTGTAAATTTGATCTACTGTTTAGGGTTGGAATTAACATAATTAATATTATTTTGCCAGATGTTGTTTCTGTTTGCTAGTTTGGACCATGTTAAGTGCAATGTATTGAGATGTAATATTACCATCTTATGATCACTTTGAATAACTATTTCTATTGCTATGTAGTATGCGTTGATGATAAAGAGAAGTAGGGGTCTTGATATCCAGATGTAGTCTAGTCTGCTTCCATACTCTTATTTTGGTCTGTTATATATGAAACTTTTTATTATCAGGTGAATGTTTCTAAATGTATCTATGAGGTCAAAGTCTGTCAGTATATTGATTATATGTTGTAGCTTGGTTTTCCTTATTTTTTTATTTGTACAGTCCAGGTTCTTATTTTCTACTTCATTGAGATCCCTATTAGTATTATGAACATGTTATTTCCCTTCACCTTACTAATTTTTTCTTTATACCATTGTTGAAGTTTTATTCTATCTTATTTGTCACTTTTGTTTGTTGAATTATATATTGTTATTATTCTGTATCAAATTTTCCCTCTGAAAGCCATGTCAAGGAGTAGGTTATGATTGTTGCATTCTTCAGTATTGTAAACATGTGTGGATCACTTCTTTTCTATTACTATAGCTACTCATGCTCCATGACTTTGATTTATTGATTTTGTTATCCATATTTGATATCTATTCTCTGTGTCATGCCATTTCTGATTTTCTGTCAACCAGGTTTTTATTATTCCTAAGATGTCTATTTAAGTTTCTTGACAAAATTCTAGTATTGCTATTTTATCTATTTTATTGTTAATTCCTCTTATATTTATTATTCCTATTTTCCACCACTTTTGTTTTTTATTTGATTTATTTTCTTTGGTTTCTTGCCTGTTGCAAGTATTGTTTACTGTTTGATTATTAATCATAGTTATTGCATATAAATTGGAGAGTAGGTTCTGTTGTATTTACTTCTTCAGTGGTTAACTCCAGGGAATCCATCATTTCTCTCATGATGGAATCGATTGTGGATTCCATTCAACTGATTCTTTGGTTTATTATCTCCTGTTGTTGTCTGATGTATATTCCCTTTGGTAATGGGATTCTAAAGTTTGATATTAATAGTGGTGAGCTGTTGCTAGAGAGGAAGTCTGTAATGACTGGACCTTTTGTTTTGATGGTTGAACCTGTCTTGATTACTGTGATCCTTTTGTTTACATGTGAACCTGATGCTTGATTGTGTTCATGTCCACTTGGAGTTGTCTAAGAGTCTCCAATATCATTTCTGTTTGTGTGGATTGGGTAAAGGATCCTCTTGCAATACTGCAATACTGGTATATGTTTGTCTTGGATTTGTTACATTCACTATTTGGATTTATTACCTTGTCTTGTTACAAGAGGTCCTCTTTGTTATTAAGGTGTGAGTCACAGTTGACCTAGTCTATTGATTCTTTCTTTTTCTACTAAATTCTTTTTCTCTATGGTGCAGGTGCCAATGTCATGCTCTTGTGCTTCATAACTGAAACAGAGTTTCATTGTTTTTGTTATCTATTTCATATTGTGTCTCCCAGTTGAGGTATGATATTTTTTGCTTTATTTAGTTCTTGGATATTCCTGCAGTATAAAATGGCAAACCTTTTATTTTGATTGAGGTGGTTGAGAGAGAGGTAGTAAGCTTGGGTATGTGTTTAGTTGATGATTGTTTGCAGGTCTCTTGCTATGGTCCCCTATAATGATGGGTCCCTAAAGTATGTAGCATATAAAATTTTGCAGATTACTTATGTCCTTTTTTGAGGGACAAAATTCATTGCTCTTCACTTTAATAGGGACAAAAGTCAGGAAATATTATAAATCAATGATTTAGATAATAGAGAACAATTGTGGGTAGTTTTATTATAGTTATTAATTTAAAAATTTTAATGTTTCCTAGTGAGAGACATTTGACTTATGTCTCTGCCTTCCTCTTTAGGGACCCATATTTAGTCCTCTATGATAGATTGGCAAGGGTAGTACTATATTGATTCCTCTTTTCTTTTGTTATATAGGTTCTGACTATAGGATATATACGTATGCAGAAGATATCCTTATAGAAGGTCCATGACTGGCCATATTTTTCAAAAGCTTCTTTTGTGCTAAATTGTACTGTTTCAGATTGGATAGTGCCTGCTGGTTGTAGTGTAATGTATTCAATTACTGCCCTGTCTTAAAATAAGCTGGTGATTTCCTTCTTTGTATACTTGTGGGGATATCCCAGATTCTGATGGATTGGGCTTTGCTTTCTTGTATGCTGATCTGTAATGCAAGCCTAAATTTGGCTTTTTTATTGCTGGTAATCTTTGATTCACATATCATTGTGACCTTATGGTAATTACTAAAGATGGCTGCGATTATTGGTGTCCAATTGAAGATGCTGTGTATACATGTCTAAGGAAGGTAAGATGCCATAACTTGTTATGGATATAGTTAATTTTTACTCAGTTGAGGAGCCAGGCACTTCTTCTGGGTTGATAAATACCTTGCCTAGACAAAGTGTGTTATGTTCTTCCTAAAAGTTTCTTTGTTCCATTTCTGTAGTTGTTGATTCTGGATTCCTATCATAATTGAAGTTATTGTTGGTAATGTTGCTGTGGTTCTTCAAGATCTCTTCTCCCTCTCCTACTGCAAATACTGTTAAGGTTATTATAATGGGTGAGATCGATCTAGTGTCCATAATTATTTCCTCTAATAGTTATAGAACATCTGTAATGTCTTTCTCAGTATCAATCCTATTGTTGTATTCTTCATTTTCAAGTTCCATATCTGCCTGGTTCTTGATGTCGACTTGGCTGATCTCTGCCACTTTTGATTTTTTTTTTGTTTCCATTGATGCCTAACTCTTCTTTATACTAGTGAGGGGTTGAACTTGTTTCCAAGTTTGGATTTCAATAATGGTTTGAAGATCTTGCCACTACCTGTCAGAATTCATTCCCTTGTATAGTTGACTATCAGGTCTTTTGTCCTTGTCAACCTTTTTGATATGTTTGTTATAGAAGTTCTTTGAGAGCATTGCATTTTATCTTCAATATTTTGGGTTGTTACCATAAAAGAAAATTTTTAAGAATTTTGAAGTAAGAGTAAAAGAGTATATTATCAAAAATAAATACTATACTTTTTGCTAAACTAAGAAAGATTTAAGATAACCTTATATTGGGTTAAGATCAGAAACTAAGATGGAGAAGAATATATAGCTACAAACCTATAAATAATCAAACAAGTAGTAGAAGACTATCACTAAAAAGCTTTCAAGTAATGAATCACTAATGATGAGAGCCTGGATCCTGAATAGAAAAAAGAATATCAATCAAAAGATTGGATAGATTCAACATGGTACTTCCTTTTACAAAAAGAAATCACAATAGAAGTGATCAAAACAATATTAAAAAACTTTCCTAAAAAAAAAAATATTCAGTTTATTATATATCAGTTATATAATGCTTAAAAATCTAGGTCCTCAAGGAAAAAAGGCTCTCAAGCAACTATATGATCAGATAATTAAGGTAGACTATATATCAAGAAAATGGAAAGAAAGCAACATCTATTTGATATCCAAGACAAAACCATGGAACTGTAGTCTAAGCAATACAAGATCTATAATATTGCTAGAAATAACAAGAAAATACTTTATCAAAATACTAATCAATAGAATTGCCAGTTATGTAAAAGTATAAAATTCTATGAAAACCTAATTTTGCTGACTTACAAGAAGAAAGTATAGCTGAACCTATCCAACTTCTAAACAGTATCTATGAAGAAACCAGAGAAAAAAAAAAGGAACTTTGGATTCTCTTTCCGGATACAGTTAAAGTTATATAATATAATTAGTCTTAAGATGTTGTAAAGATTTATAAACAGAATCTATATTTCAGCTATTAGTAAATGATTAATTATAGATCTCTTTGAAAATAAAAATGTAGAACAATTTTTTCAATAGAGCTTTCAAATTCAGTTATAGCTGGTGATATAATAAATCAAGGAAAAACAATTTTACTTTTACTTTGAAGGACTTACTATAATCTATTATTATGCAAAATTCAAGAAAATCCAAACTATGGATACCTGATAGAAGAAGAATAGATATTGGACTTTCAAAAGCCATATCTTAAAGAAAAACTTTCTTTAAGACAAGTAGTAATAGCATATATAGATGATACTACTTGGATTGTCAAATTAAAAGCTACTATGAAACTTATTTTGGAAGATGCCAGACTTTCTTATTAGGCAAATAATTCACAAATAAACAGTGAAAAATCCATTCACCTGACCTTCAACCAGAACAGTACAGATCCAGACACAGCTTATGCAAAATATAGAAACAGATAAATTAAAAGTCAAGGAACTAGATAAATATAACCAAGCAAGATTTCTGGATATTTGGTTAGGAAGAAGATATAACAATTGAGATATTATTAATTTACTCAAAACAGAGATTGAAATAGTAATCCAGGCAATTAGCAACAAAAGCCTAACTGGAAAACATGACAGATACATTATCAATAGAGTTCTAATCCCTCATATAGAGTACAGAATACAACATACACACTTGAATGAAAAAATTTGCAATTATTTAATAGCCATATATAGAAAAGCTTTCAAAAACAAAACACTAATTTGTAGAATAATATCAAATAGTTGTATACACAACAAACAAATCTATGGGCTCAAAAGTATATGGGAAATCCAACTCAAAATCATATAACAATATTGTTCTATCAACTAAATAACAGTGAAGCTTCAAGAATTGCAACAGTTATCTGACTTAAACAAAGTCAATCCAAATACTGGTAGCCCAAAAACATACTTGATGATTCAGTAGAAGTTAAGACAATTGAGAAAGGTAATCTTGCTACTACAATTCTGGCTATGGCAAAGAAACTACAGATTATATATAACAGTTGAAGATGGAAAAAAGATATTTAATACTCAAGATGGTACCATGTCTATCAAAACAATTATAAATAATGAGAAAGAATACATAAAAGCTATCCCTTCTCTTAAAAGAAACAAAATAATATTTTTGGATAAGCTAATTAATATAATCACACTAACAATAAAAGAATACAAAGCAGTTCAAATTTTTGATGATATTTGTAAAGGTCCTATTCCAAGCTGGTAAACACAAATTAAAGCAAAGGTGACAGAACAACAAAACTTGCTGCAACAGTTTTACCAAACCTTAAAATAGATTGAACGTGAACTCCAAATGATAAAAGTGATCCTTAAAACTGACAAAAAAAAAATCAATTGGGAAGTTTTAACTGAAATAACAGGAACTGCTATAGGAAAAGTCAAAATATAAAATAGAGTAGTACTTTTTACACCATATTACAATACTATTACAAATAGAAATATTTGTCATTCTTATATATTCAAACAATCAATATTTTATACATATCTCAAATCTGGTTATTATTGTAACTAAATAGGCAAAAAAGTATTAGGAAAAAGAATCTACTCACAGTTTCAAGAAACTTTATAGATTGGCAGCTCACAGTATCAACAAATGGATCAAGTACTATATATTTAGAAGAGATTAAGATACAAATAGAAAATTGAAAAATCAAACTAATTAAACAGACCATACAAATAGGGATATATAACAGATCTAATAAAGAGTCTTAGATACAACTATAGAAGCAACATAAAGTAATTCACTTTCTTTACTGATAGATTTTACAAGCAATGTATAAAAAGTGAGAATGAACTTGAAATGGATCTTGTATGGATTCAAATTGAGAACAATATAATAACCAATCAATTTTTAGCAGGGATAACATCATAGCCATCATCTACAAGAACAGTAATCCTTTCCATACTTACTGAATCTTATAATATCAAAAAATAGAAAAGCAACTATATATACAGATTATAGTGCAGCTATTAAGATATAGAGGACAATCCAGTCACAAAAGTTTGTTTCCATAAGAAAATAGATTAAAATAATCAACTAGCTACTATGGAACTAAATCAAAAACCTAGTATGAAAAAAAAACCTTTGTCTCATACTTAAAAAGATTAAGACCCATCAAAACAATGAGTTCAATATTATAGAAGACAGGTTATCAAAGCAGTCCAGAAGAGAAAACCCTTTAATTTGATAAAAAACATCTGATTTGGGTCAAGTTCTCGCAATAGTAGTCTGGAAGAAACATCAGTATTAGAGATTTTATTAAAAAATGGAATATAAAGAAAATAAAACTAGCCTGAACTGAGCAAAAATATATCTAAGACTAATAGATACACCCTAATAAAAAATTGATTGGAAAATTTTTAGAGCCAATTTAATCAATTCAATACCTTTTATATTTTCTTTAGTACCAACAAGGACAATAGTTTTTTGATAAATCTAACTTATGATAAGCTTCCTATCCTCCAAGTAATACAGAAAAGAAAATCAGATTTATATTCAAATATAACATATTTAATATGTAAATTACAAAAGGAAACTCTGAAATATCTCTTTAAATATTTCAATACTCAAAACGAAAGATCAATTATATGGAACAAATCTCAAAATAAAATCCTTCAGTATATCAGGAAAACAAAAGATCTATTTGACAAGAGCCAGGCAGAAGTTAAAAGAGTAACAGAGAAATAGATCCAGAACATTAAACAACAGGATAAAAGCTTATATAATACTGTCTATAGCTTTATACATAAAGACAAGACTAAGATCCTAAAAGAACATCTCAAAGTTCTCAAGATTCTAATAACAATAACACAAGAGACTATTAATAAATTTTGTAAAAAATATGAAAGATCTTCAAGAAAAAAGTTTGAAACAAATGTTGTAGCATTATTATTAAATGAAAACAAACTCAAGGAATTATCAGTAAACTTAAAAGGCTTAGAGTACTAGCTGATATGATCAAAAAAATGAATTGAGTTCTGAAGAAGCCAATCACTTTGCTATTCTTTTATTCAGAAATATAACAGAAGAAAAAAAAAGATTCAGAAAAATGAAGTTTTAAGCAATATAGTCGATATAATAAGTAGTTGAATATTTAACGGTTTTAAATAGTTTGGTTCTTAATCACAATTAGAACTTTGGAAGATCACAATAATGAGCTATATGCAATGATCTGAGTGACTAGAAGATAATCTAAGCCATAAAGAAAGTGAAATATCCTTCCTTAAGTTGCATCTAGGGAAGGTTAAACTTTGTAGATGGGTAAATCAATATATGAAAGTTATAAAATATATAAATATCAAATATGTTTACAATAAAATAAGCAAGTCATATTGGCCTGACTATGGGTTAAAAAAAAAATTATATGTTTAATGTAATTTTCAACTTTTTTATTAAGTTTAATCTTTTATCAGGAAATTTTTTTGGTGAAAAACTCTGGAGATCTCCACCTGTTAAAAATTTTTTAGAAATTTTTGAAAAATTCTTTAAAAAACTTTCAAAATTTTTGAAAATTTGTAAAACAAAAATAATTTCATTAATTTTAATAATAAAAAACTTTGAAT
>CAJVPT010000400.1:0-30936 GCA_910592055.1 Acaulospora colombiana
CTTTATTAGCAAAGAAGTATAAAAACTTCTTGCAAACATCTTTTTTGTATGTGATCAGAGGATCAGCAGAAAGAGTTGATAAATTATAATAAGTTTGAAATTCTCAAATAGTATATCCTACAGTATACTTATGAATATAAGGTTAAGAAAAAGAAAAAACCTTATCACATTCTTTTTAAAAAAAAAAATTGGACATATTTTGAAACAAAATACTTTAACAAATAAGTTTCCCTCTATAATTCCAAAACTTCTTAGATCAAGGTTAAGTTAATAAACTTTACAATAAGAAATCTAGTCTCAAATAAGAACTTTTTTTTAAATAAAGATATGGAAGTTCAATAATAACTATAGTTGAAATTTTAAATAACACTAAAATTGAAATGAATAAGAAAGAATTGGAGAAAGAACTTGAAGAAGAACTTGAAATAAAAATTATCCAGAAAAGAATTAAAGAAGAGAATATAGTAAAACAATTTTTTTATAATAAATAAAACAGATCCAAGTTATTCAATCTCAATCTATTTTATATTATTAAAAAAAAAAAATTTAAGATTGAAATTTTCACCTTTAAAATATTAAGAGATATAGAAAAAAAATGAATAGTCTATTATCAAAATATCCTAAGTTTGTTCAGAAACATGTTACCATTTAGAAAAGATTTTTTCAATAATAATGCCTAGATAACTTTCAACTTCTTTAAAATTGAAGATGTCTTACAATATATAAAAAGATTAAAAAGAAAGAAAGAGAAAACTTTACCTTAATTCCTATATAAATAAAGAAATAGAAAACCTTATACTTACTATCAGAAAAGAAATTCTTTAAGCATAAAATAGCAGAAGAAGTATAGAAAGGTTTTGAGCATCCATATCTACAATTATTCTTGCTTTCAAAGAAGAATTAAGGCATGACTTATTTCAAACCAATAAGACCTAGATATTAGATAATTTATTTATACCCAAATGGATATCTTCAAAATTATATTTACTCAATATCAATCAAGTGATTATAAAATAAATACTATTCTCAAAAACTATAATAATCAGTCTTTATGATTGTTTGATATATACAATATCTTTATAAGTCTTATAGTAAAAGCAATATAGCATGCAAGAATCAAAGTATGCTACATATTAAGAAATCATTTTACCTTAAAAAAAAAAGAAAATATGCAGTAGTTTGTTTTGCAACAACAAAAGATTTGCATAAAGTTTTGAGACAATATACTGTATATCTATATATGATTATAAACTCAACTAAAGTGCTAGAGAACACTTTGGAAAAAAAATAGTGCAAGGCAAAGAATTGGTTCAAACAGTGAATAGTAAAGATAGTAAAGAGAAAGTTCATTTCAAAACAATATATATCAAACTTTGCTCAAAACAATTGTATTAAACCAATATTAGAATTAATATTAAAATTAATTGTTATATAATATCTAAGGAAAAAGCAAAAATAGAAAGTAATTTTAAGAAAAGGATAAATTTAAAAAGAAGGAAAAAAAGAAAAAAATATAATTTACAAAGTAATAAACATATCACTGAAACAACAAAAACTTTTAAATACTTTGTTATTGATAGTAACAGTGAGTTAATCAATTATTATATTAGAAGAAGTTAATATAATAGATTTGAAAGTCCCTATCCTGAAAGTAAAAATAATCAAGATTTTCTTTATCAAATTCTAAACAGTTTCAAATGACTAAATAATAGAATAAATTTAATCAGGGAATAAACAGTTAGTTATAATAAAGTAAAAGGATAGCAATAGAATAATTATTCTTGAAATTAGCATCAGTTCATTTAAAGTATACCATAAGAAAATTTGATTTATAAAAGAAATCAAGCTTATCCTAGAAAAAAGATGTAATCTCAAAGAAAACAACAAATACCAATATAATTTTTTCCTATATATACTGTATATAATATATCACTGAATGATTTTATAAGTGTACTTAAAAAAAACACTATTAATAGAATATATGCTATATAACAAGTATACTATAGATAACTCTTTAATAACTAATACTATTTTAATTGGAATACATAATATTAGAGAGATTAATATCAGTTTGGATCAATAAAGACTATACAAATTTTTACAAGAACTCGATATAAATATTCTAGAAATTTATGAAACCAAGTTAACAAATAAAGTAATAAAGTTCACCTTTATCTCACAATAAAAAAACATATTTTTTTATAGTAACAATAATAAAAAATTCAAAGAATCGGAAGTGGAACTTATTATTAACAAAAATATCAAAAAAAAGCTAAAATCTATAGAAAAAATAGAAGGTTATATAATAGGAGCCAACTTTTTATTAATAAAATGTAAGCCCTATATCTATCATTTTATTTGTTATCAAAGAAAACTATAAATAGATAATTACAACAGCTACTTCAAAATAAAATTCTAGACAAGTAGAAAAATTACTTTAAGATTATAATAATGAGAGATTTCAATATAGTTATCAATCTAATAACAGATTGATCATTCTCTAATAAAATAACACCTATAAATTTAAAAATATTTTAGTAAAAACATTATC
The DNA here is from genome assembly GCA_910592055.1 of Acaulospora colombiana. Lineage (NCBI taxonomy): Eukaryota > Fungi > Glomeromycota > Glomeromycetes > Diversisporales > Acaulosporaceae > Acaulospora > Acaulospora colombiana. The sequence goes on from CAJVPT010000400.1 coordinate 2,552, forward strand.
AAATAGTGATTATACTTTATTATCAGCAAAAATAATAACAAATAATCTATTTAAGAATCAAGTTCAAGAATAATATAAATCAAAAAGCAAGAAAATACCTAATCTAATAAATTTTATGGCTAAACAATAGAAAAAATTCAAATTCTGTATAGAAAGCAAGTTTCCAGTAATTGATTTACAACTTCTCTAGTTGAGAGTAGAAAATAATTCTTAAGAACTTGACAAGGCCTGGCATGATTTCAAACCAATAATTATTAAGAGCACATATAAGTATTTTAAAAAGAAAAGAATCTATTTTACTCTTAATACAAGAAAAAAAGTTAAGCTTGAATATGCAATTCCAAAGAAAGACTTCAAAGCCTATAGAAAAGCTAATAAGATCCATTTTATTTTAAAGAAAATATAAATCAACTGGAATATAAGAATCTTAAAAGGTATAAAAAAGATCATAAAAAACTTAAGTCTTGATAAATTTATTAATAAAAAAGTAGTTTTTTCCTGATCACAAGAAAAAATTTTAAAGCTATTGTCAAAAATTACTAAAATAAAGCATATCCTTAGAATGATATGCAAGAAGAAAAAAAGTTATTATTTTAGAAACCAAATTAAAAAAACCTTAAAAAACAGATGTAAAGACCTCAAATTCAATTAAAAATAAATGTTAGACTTAATATTAAACTACAAAAGATCCAGAATTACATTAGATCAAGTATTAATCAAGAATCAGAAAGGAATAAAATACATAAATACTGATTCTTAAACCATTAAAAACAAGATTGAAAACTATTATAAAGAAGCTTTTAAATAAAAAAATATTAACTTTGAAAGCTTAGATCCCTCTTGAAAAAAAGAATATAAATTTAAAGAGTAAATCAATCTAATATGGTATTCTCTGCTAATAGATAAAATTAAAGTAGAGGAGCATGAAACTATTTTTCAATATCTCCTAAACAATAAGATAACTGGTTCTTTATATATAAATTATGAAATACTCAAATACCTAGATATAAAAGGAAAAGGGGCCTTATACTTGTTATTTAACAAAGTTTGAAATACTGAATAAATACTGTATTTAAGAAATAAAAAAGTATTAATATCTATTCTATTCTCAAGCCCTGAAAATATCAATTAAATAACACAAAATCTATTGTTCTTCTAGAAACAGCTTGGAAATGTTTTATCTAAATTCTTACCAATTATTTGTCAATAATATACAAACAATATAAAATCTTTAAAGGTTCAAACTTCATTGACCTATTTGGTAAAAGTATAACAGAACCTATCCATCTATTAAATAGTATTTTTAAAAAAACTAGAGAAAAGAAAAATAAACTATAGATCCTCTTTCAAGACACTACTAAGGCATATAATACAATATTTTTTTTCACACTTAAAAATTTACTAATTAGATTAGAATTCTAATAATTATTAAGAAAATTATAATAAATCTTTTCAAAGATAGAAGCCATAAATATTATTCTTCCTAATAAACTCTTCAATTCAATAGTTGTAAAAGATGGTATAAATCAAGAAGAAATAATTTTTTTACTATTATGGAGAATTTTCTATTACCCATTATTATATAAAATTCAAAATAACACTAATTTGAATTATACTATAGAAGAAGAATAGTCACTCAATTTCCATAAACTTAAAAAGAAGGTTAAGCACTCTCTAAGACAAACAGTAATTGCCTATATAAATAATATAACCTGGATTACCAAATTAAAGAAAGACTTGAAAAGTATTTTAAAAGAAACAAAAAAGTTCTATATATATAGCAAATGACTCATAAATTAATATAACAAAGTCAATTTTTCTTATTATTAATTGAAATCTTCAAGATCCTGGAATGGTTCAAGCTGAAACAGAAAATACTATAGTTTATGAGATTAATAAAAAAAATCAGGTCAGACTTCTTGATAAATGAATAGAACCAAAACAGAAAAATTATAATATAATTAATTTAATAAAATCAGAAATCAGGGTAGTAGTTCAGGTAATAATTAAAAAGAAGTTGATAGAAAAATATACTTGATATATTATTAATAGAGTCTTGATTACAAGAATAAAATATAGAATGCAATATATATACTTGAATGAAAAAATATATGATAATCCCACAACTATATTCTAAAAGGTTTTCAAGAACAAAGTCTTAACTTGTAATATTTCGAACAGTTGCATCTATAATAAAGAAAAATATAATCTCAAAAGTATTTGGAAAATACAATTGAAAAGCCATATATCAGTATTATATTAACTCAACAATAGTGAGTCCCTTAGTATAATCACTATAATCTGGTTGAAACAAAACCAAATTAAAGATTGGAAACTTGTGAATATCTTTTATAATATTATAGACTTACACAAGTAAATCAAAGATAACTTGGTAACTATAATATTGGTTCTGGCCAAAGATCTACAAATTATCTTTTAAAGCTAAAGATATAAGGAAATCTTTAATTATTATGAAGGTATTACTGTATATCTATTAAATCAATATTATAAAATGATAGTGAATATAAAAAAGCTATTCTATTACTATATAAATATAAAATAATATTCCTAGATCAAATTATCAATACAATTATGATAACACTCAAGAAATAGAGAGCAAATCAGACTTTCTTTAGCAAATAAAAGAATCAATTCCCTCCTGATACAAAAAGATTTACAAAAAGGTAATGGAAAATCAAAACTTTCTAAAAAAGTCATTATATAAGCTAAATTGAATAGGCTATAATATGCAAATAAAAATACTATACTTCTAGTATACTCAGATAGGAGGAAAACATATTAGATAGTTTACTTTAGCTTTTCAACTGATATATTAGAAAATATGTCATTATTAAAAACAAAATCTAGTTTACTTCTTATCAATTATCATATAACTCTACTAAAAATTATATTATATTTCAATTAAATAAATTATCTCAAGTATTAAAAGTAGTCCTATTACAAATCTGTCTTCTTCCATAACTAAATAGATATAGAAATCTGTAAAAAAAAAAAACAAGTTTTCTTGTCAAGCAATTCCACAGATTGATAAACAATTGCAAGACAATAGATATTAACTCTACTTATTTTTAGATCTATAAAAGTGGAAATTCGGATAAAAAACTGAAAAGCTATATTAATAAAACAAGCTATTTAATTAGAAAAATATATAAATAAATTTACAAATATTCTGAAATACAATAAAAAGAGTATGACTAATTAGTTCACTTTTTTACATAGATAGCTTTTATAAAAAATTGATAAAAAATAGTAAACATAAAATAGATTTTACTTGGATTTTAATAAAGAATAATAAAATTGAAAAATAATAGCTATTAACAATTTGGGCAGAAACATTGACTATTCTTACTGCACTATATATAGCTCCTCGAAATACAACAGTTTCAATTTTCACTGATTGTAATACTATAGTTAAGATATAAAAATCTATTTGTTCACAAACAGAGATATCAACAAGAAGATAGACAAAGAATATCAAATAATTAATATGGAGTAAGATTAAAGATCTAGTAAAAAATAAAAATCTTATCTTGGAAATTATAAAAGTCAAGGCTCATGGAACTAACAAGTTCAATAATCAGATATATTTACTTGCTAAACAACTAAATATAAGAATCTGATAATATAATATCAATTAACAAAGTTAAGAAAAGTCTTTATAATAGTCCTATAGAATAAATATATAATAGAGATTAGTATCAAAAATTTATTAAAATATTTATCAGGAAAAGAATTAGAAAGATTAGATAGTACAAAAAAGTATTTAAGAGCTATGAATCCAAAATAATAAAATTAAAAATTAACTAATCTTCTAGAATCAGTTCAATTTATTCAATATCTTTAATATCTCCTTTAAAGTCAATAAAGACAAAAGCTTTTTGATCAACTTAATCTATAATAAATTTTCAATATTTCAGATACGCAAGAAAAGAAAATTAAATATTTTTACTATAACAGCTTTCCCAGTATATAAACTTTAAGAAGAAATATTAGAACATCTTTTCAAATATCTAACTATTAAAGAAGCCAAAAAAAACATATGACAAAAAGCAAAAGAAAAAATCAATCATTATATCAGTAAAAAAATCAAAGATAAAAAAGAAGTTCATATAGCAACTGATAATTGAACAGGTAGATAGTAACAAGATTCAGCAAACTGACAAAAGCTTTTTTAATATTATTTGTAGATATATGAAAGAAAATAAAACTATTTCTTTAAATAATTACTGCAAAGTATAATACAAAATTCCTCTAACATTTATATAGAATATAATCAATAAGCTTTGTTGTAAAATAAGAAAAAACTTTAAGGAAAATATTTAGAATATCTGTTATACTAAAGTAATAAAGTGAGAAAAGATATAAAATATTATTGAAGAGGATAAAATATTTAAAAAACCTGGGTATAGATTTAATATAGGCTATATGAGAGTAAAAAGAACTCTCGATATTATTAGAAGACTTGAAGCAAAAAACTTTCAAAAGAAAAAATAAAAAAAAGTATATAGAAATTATTAAGAATTGAATTTGTTATGAAGCTAAATGGTTCAATTTTTAACTAGATATAGAACTTAGAATAATCTACAGTAATGATCTGTAAACAAAGATTTATTAATTAGAGAATTAATTTAAGTCAGTAAAGGTGTGAAATATTATTCTCTAATTTACAGTATATCTAGAGAAATAATTTTTTGATAATAGGTATGTTAGTATATGAAAGTCAAAATATTTTTAAATATCCTTATATATATATAATAAAGACATATCATATTAACCTAACTATAGATTAAAAATAATAATAATAATAATAATTAATAATTTATTAATAATTTATAAATAATTTACAAAAAATTTATTAATAATTTAATAAAAATTTATTATTAATATTTTATCAAAAATTCATTAATAATTTGACAAAAAATAATTAACAGTTTATTAATATTTATTAATAATTTATAAATTTTTTATTAAATATTCAATAAAAATTTATTTACTATTTATTAACTATTTAATAAAAATTTATTAAACTTATAAAAAAATAGTTTATTTTTTTTTTATTTTTCTATTTTTTTAACTTGCAATCATATCACAATGATATATCTTTATTAAGAAATTAAAATAAAATCTATAATAGGTTATAGATAGACTTTTCATAAAGTGACTAATTGTTTTTATACATAAGTATTCTAAATCAGATTTTTGAAACAATATTATACTCTATTGATAGATAATTTTTTTTTTTTTTTTTATCGCAAATGAGTATTAAATATAGGTTTTTATTAGAAATTCAATTCATAAACAATACATTAATAGTCTTTACAAAATAGTAAGTTAACTATAACCTATTGCGATTTTCTTGTTATGACACTCTTGCAGTCTGTGACTGGGGATGCCAGAGCAAGGTCGAATGGCTAATGCCCATTCAAAAATAATGAAATTATAGTGGATATAAAAATTGATAGGTTTGTAGAGTTGTTATTAGTTTCCATTGTGTCTAAGATACTATTGAGTATATTGTAGCTTTGGTTATAATTGCTGTTATTTTCTTTTTTTGGGAGACTATTTTTATTCACTTTACTTTTCTTTCATTTGATGCTAGTCTGTAAAGATGTGGTTGCTGTAGCTGAGCGTTGTTTCCAGATTTTGTATAGAACTTTAAGAGATTTGTTAGCAATTTTGATTTTTAGTTTATTGCTAGTAATATCTTTCAAATACTCATTAGGTATAGTTAAAATTGTTAGAAGTAAAACGCTTCCTTTTGTATCTGATAGAAAGTTTTTTCCTGGTGTGATGGTTTCGCCATGTTTTTCTTTTGGGACTGGTTGATTAGCTTGTTAAGTTTTGGGATAGCTTTGTGAATCATTTCCTTACTTTTGGAGCATTCAACTATACTGTATGTATCATGTCTTCAATTTCGTGATTGCATCTTGGACATTTTTGATCAGGATATGTTGAGGGATATCTCTTATGAAGTTTGTGCCTTATTGGGAGAAAGTTAAATAGTAATTTGGTTTTAAAGGCAACCAGGGTTCTAAATTTAACTTTATCCTCTGGCCATAGTTCCTTGTTTGCTTTTTTTAAAAGTATGTAGTCTTCAATAGATGCTGGCTTGTAGATACAATTCTGACTTGCATTGATGAGAAATAGGTTTTTGCTATAATTGATGGATTTTGGCCAATCGATAATGCTGGGTTCGATAGAATAATTGATTAGAGAGAAACTATTGAAATTTTTACAATGGATTCTTGGTGATACTTGAGAAATCAGTGTAGGGATTATTTATTCGGTACTTTCTATTTTGTTGAATTGGATGTTTAAGGATTTGGTTTTTTGTAATATTTTTAGCTCATCTATATAAGCGCTATAGGGAATTCTTACTTTTTTATTTGAGTATGTAGGTAGGGTCAAATTTGGCACATTTGTTAATTGACATTCAATAGTGGAGTGGTGATTGATTTTGTTTAGCTTTGTTATTAATAGAGCCTAGAATTCATTGTATGATCGAGATTTGTTCTCGTACAGAATACTTGTATCGCTGTCCATTGTTAAGTATCCATTCATAGTCTGAATGATATGAATGTGCTGAGAGGTTATTGCTTGGTCGATGGATGTAGTGGGATTTATTTATATATAGGGCTTGAGAGTTGAAACTGGTGAGATTTGCTCCATAATTTCATTGATACTATTTAGAAGTATGAGACCGTTCTTTGTTTTTTTATGCCATAAGGATTTGGCCGCAGTTATTGTGGTTGAGATCATGCAAGGTTGTGTGGTGCATGAACAGGTGACTAGCTTGTTATGAAACCCAGAGAGAACAAGATGTTTGCCTTTAATAGTTTCACCTCTCCTAGCATTTTTTCTTGTCTTCAATATTTTGAGTCGTGAACCTTCTAGGAATGCCCATAGGATTGGGGATGGGTTGGGAAGGGGTAGGGTATTGCCCTTTATAGTTGAAGGGAGTATTGTGTTCATCTTGAACCATCTAGGTATCGGTCCTCAATAAACTTTTTTTAGTTTAGTCTGAAATTCATCCCATGTGTTGTGTTTATTGCTATTGTATTTGAGAAGCTGCCTTATATTTCTGATGCCTTGTCTTGATAAGTTTAGTGCCGTTATTTTGTCTAATGTGAAGTGCAGTCCAATTGACATGTCACTTTCTTCCATATCAAAAGAGCATGGATGGGGTAGACCTTTATGTGATGTCTCAGGGCTATCATGGATGCTTCTATGAGCCATGATTGTTTGAAGTAATGAGGTTGGCATAGAGGGCATGCCCATATGGTTGTACTAGTTTGGATTGCTGTAACTTTTTGTTTTATTACAAGTAATGTTTTGCTGCTGTTTAGAGTGGAGACTAGTAGTTTAGTTAGAGTTTGTTTTCTTCGGTCTTCAAGTGAAACTACATTTAGACCCAGTGGTGACAGAAGTTTTTTTTGGACAGGGTTCTCTCTATACCAAGCTTGCTTTTAATTGACTTATTATATAGGGTCTGTAATTTTTGTACTTCACTTTTCCTAGTGGATGTGACCTGTAAGGCAAATTCAAGCTGGGCGGATATGACCCACTGTATTACTTGTTTGGTTATGGATCCATTCCAGGCTCTTTGCTTTGAAATGCATTTCGTGAAATTGTTGATTTTGGTTGTCAAGTTATTGTATGTAGCTCTTTCTGGAGATTTGCCACTAAGATATACTTCCAGATATCTAATGCCATGATCAAGAGCTCTCGGTAATATAAGTATATCCTTTACTTTTAGTTTCTTCTTTCTCTCATCACTTTTCCTTGAGTTATTTGTTATGAGTTCAGTCTTCGATTTGTTGCACATTATATGGTTTAGTTTCAAGAAGGAGGTGAAAATATTGGTAGCAACTTGTAAATCTTCAATTTTTTTGGTGAGTATGGTCATATAATCTATATATGCAAAAACTTTATCATCTTTCTTTAGGGTGCTTTGGATTTTGGTTATTACTGGATCGTAGAATATTACCCACAGAAGTGGGACAATCATTTTACCCTAGTTCAGTCCTTGAGATACTATCACTGGATGGATGATGTTGTAATATGAGATGAACTGTAGTGATCAGTTTTGAAGTGGATTTGTAATGATTCTAGTGAAATTTTGTGGGATCTTGATCCTTTTCATGACTGTTTTTAGGCTTTTGAGGTTTACTGAGTCGTAAGCTTTTAAAATATCAAAGGAAGCTAGCCAGTATTTTTGATTAAGAGATGCACGAGTATTGATTGATGATCTGATTATGGTGATAGGTTTCATTGTGCTCTTATCCTTCGTTCCTGCATAATTGGATAAGGATAGAATATTGTTTTCACTGAGAATAGTTGCTAGTCTAGTGTTGAGGACTTTGGTGAACACCTTGCAGCCTGTTTCCAGCAGGGCTATTGGTCTGGTATCAGACAGATTATAGGACCAAACCAGCTTCTTGGGCAGGAGAGTAACAATTGATTGTTTCCAGGCTTTTGGCAGATTTTCTGTTCTTAATATATCATTAAAGATCTTAAGTAGAACCTTGTGAGCTTTGGTTTCAGTATGTTTCCAGGTTTCATAAGGAATTTTACTTGCTTCAGGTGCTTTATCGTTAGGAAAGGATAATATGGCTGTTTTCATTTCTGAGAAAGAAATATCTGTTAGTAGGCTATTGTATATGTTGTTTTGAATATTTTCTAGGGAAGATATTCTAATTTCCATGATTCATCAAGAGTAAATTCTTTTGTTGATAAGAGTCGTCTGTAGTGTATCACGATTAATTCTGCTAAGACATCTGGATCATCCTGCAGTTGTGTTTCATCATGTAATATGGATAGATCAAGGGAAGGTATTAGGTCTCCTAGGGCAGTTTTAATATATCGGCTAGGACTGTTCCAGAACTTGGCGAAATTTTCTTTTACTGTTGCTTGTATATGAGCTTGTAATGTTGAGACAATTTGCTTTTGCTTTTCTACTATTAATATCTTGAAGATTTTCCTAAGAGATTTATTGGTAGGAGGTGATGTTGTGACTTTCTCATGTAAGGTTTTAGCCATTGATGTCAACTTCATCAAGTGTTTATTATTTCTAATATCTTTAAAAGCATTTTTTACTTGTTTTATAGCTTTGTTTAATTTAGGGAAGAGTTTTCTTGGTTTAGTTAGGCATTATACTTTTTTCTTCGGAATGTTGTTTTCTAAGGCTTTCTTGATTATCAATTCTAAGGCTAATCACTTTGGGTAAGAATCTAGACTTAGGTTGAGGGAAATCTTCTCTTCAAATGAATTAAGCTGTTCTATAGTAGCTTTGTTGAATAGATAAACTTTGGTGGAGAAACTGATGCGTTGAGATTTGTATTTGAACCATTGAAAGCAAACTTTTATGCAACTATGATCAGTATTGATAGGAGTAAGGTTGTTGACGTTGTAACTAAGAAGTTTGCTGGCAAGTCCAGATATTAGCCACATCTGATCTATTTTGGATGCCCTGGTTGGTGTTGTGTGTATATATAGATGTTCCTTCGAGAATGCTTTAGCAGCATCGATAAAGTCCCAGAGATATTTATAGATTTTTCTCCTTTTGTTATTTGTTGGAGCATTGATCGATGATGAGTCAGGAGAAAATGTATTGAAGTCTCCTGCAATTATGAATTCATGGTTAGGGTGATCCTTTGTGAATTGTGTAGAGAAGTTATGGCTATGTTTCTCAGTGTATTATTATGTAGGAGATATAAAGCGATTATGATTACACTAATTTTTGATCTAAATTTTAAGTGAATGGCACACCAAAACTCATTTTTGGAATATGTTGTGAAGATGTGTGATGACAACAACTTAGATATGATAATACAGGTGCCATTACTAGGGGATGAGGCTGATTTATTGGTAATGATTATGTAATTATCTACTCTATTAGGGATGGGATGTTTTGTGGTATATTTTGTTTCGGTACAAATGGTGATGTCTCTTGAGTTAAGGAGGAAGTTAATTAGGCCTGGTAATTTTCCAGCTTGATTGAGACCTCTGACATTTAAAACTGATATTGTCAAGAGGTTTTTGATATTGTTGTCTTTTTTCTTTTGTGAAGGTATGGGTGTTATGTAGGGGCAGTTCGTATCATCAAAGGAATAACTAAGGTTTGATTCTCATTCATTATTCATATCAGTAAAGATTTGGTATCAGGACTATATCAGGTTCCAGTAGCTCTGTTTCTTCAATGAAGTTTTGGAGGAGTTTATCAAAATAGAAATGTTGTTTGAGAGTAGAAATATTTGTCAGTAAATCAATGTCATTATTAAGAGGTAATTGAAGGATTATGTCTTTTTTTTTTAAGTATTCTGAGGCTTCTTCCATTGTAGGTAGATCAGGTAACAAGGGGGTGATCCACTTCCGGGGAATGGAACCATGATAGAGTGTTTTGATGGCTTGAATAGTTTCTTGAAACTTCAGATTTTCTCTATGTAGTGCTTGTTGATTGATATTTAGTTTGTCTGCTATTTCACTAAAGTCCTTTGGCATCATCAAATGATCAATTTGAGTTAATAATGGATCTATCCACTCAGGACCAAGAGGAAGTCTAAACTTGTATCTGGGGTGAAATTGTTGAAGCAACTCTGTCACTAGTTTTTAGTCTTTAATTGGGAGGCTTATTCCAGTGTTTTCACTATGCCAGTGGGGCTGGGAAAGAGTGAGTTTCTGGATGAAATAATCATTAGAAAGAAATCTAACTATGAAGTTGTTGTCTCGTAGTTCTTTGATTGCTGATTTTATGACATGAGGTTCATTGGTAATTGAAAACATTACTGCTAGGTCTTGTGATAACATTTGGTAGGTATTGGGTAATGGCTTCTTGGGTGAAGGCAGGTCAAAGTAGCTCTCAGGAAGTTTATTAGGGACATAAAAGCTGTCACGAAGTTCTCTGAGTATTGAGCCCAGGGATTTGAGTTGCTTTCGTTCTTTGATAGGAAAAACTTCATGCCATTTTTCTGAAAGTTCATCTGGGTAATTGGGGATTTCAGTGAGTTTTACAAAGTAGTTGGGAGGCAGAAGGTCGAAGTTGTAGAAACTCCTTAGAGCATTTGTCATGAGGCCTGTTTAACTTGAAAATTGAATTGGTAGGGTATATAAAAGCTTGATTTTTATTTTTGTTGGGACTTCACTTGGGTGTTCTGGTAGGTTTGAAAGATTGTTTTTAATTATTTTTTCCGTCACTTGCAGGAGCTCTTTGTAATACACTTTTTCCTTTGCTGGATCCATAAAAAAGTTGAACCTGTATTCTAAAAGTTCAGCTACTTGCCAAAATTTGAATGTGGAGAAGTCGTGGGTCCGAAGGAATGTTGCAAAGATGAATGTGTTTAGGATGGTTCGGATTTTTTTTTTTGTCGTTCGGTTAATATATCCAATATTATGCTTTTTCATATAGTTGTCATGGAATTCTTTTTCGATAGCTTCATATTCCACTTGATGTTTTCCCTTGATAGCTTCAGTCTTTGCAAAGGATTGGAAAAAGGCTCTGTCTCAGTGCTTGATTTTTGTTAGGATGGCTTTGGTAGTGATCAGTGAGAAAATCTGGAAAAGAGTTTTGAGTTTAATAAACAATAATACTATAGCTTCTGGGTTTCTTTCGCAAGATATGATACTATCATAGGATTCTTTGATAGCTTCTTGTTTTGTTATGTTTAGGTTTTCTTGAGCTGGAAGACTTTCTACTGTAGACTGGGTCTCTTGTAATTGTGTACCTGTGGCAGTGGGAGGCAGATTATTCTTGAAAACTTGCTGAGTTTTTTCACTGTCTACTTGGTCGGCCCATGATTGGGTATTGATCGCATCATCAGTAAAGTTCCTTGTATTATTTGTGTAATGCTCATCTATTTCCATATCTGGCTAGTCTATGGGGTCATGGTGGTGATTTGTGTGTCAGTTCACATTGGGGGAGATTTCCTTGAGAATTTTCTGTTGTATCAGAAGGATCATCTTGTGCTACTGGAGTATTGGGAGGGGGGCTGGTGTTTCCTTTTTTCTAAGAGAAAAAGTGCTAAGGTTGTCATCAGTAAATATAGAAATTTGATTCCAAGGCCAATGGAGCTTGTAGTTTAAGGTGTTTTTGACCACTTCCCGAACAGCAAGCTCTCTGTCATCTTTTTCAAGGTAAAATCCTGTTTGATAGTTCATAAAGACATTCAATGTTTCAATATCAAGGTGTTTCATTTTCTAGGCGGAAACTTGGAGAGAGGGAGGGGATACTCTTGTTTGTTTTTTAAAAAGATTGATTTGGATGACTTCAAGATCACCAGAGTTGGTGTTGCAGGTGAGAATAAGCCATGATTCAGGAAAGTTTAGAAGAAATGGGACGGTAGTTTCATGAGCAAGCTTTGTTAAAAATACTTTTGAAGTTTTGTTTTGTTTATATACTATTGAAACTTTTAGTATTGAAGTATCTGAGAGCACAATGTCTAGTATTGAGAACTCATCTTGCGACTTAGAGAGGCTCCTAGGAGAAGCCCCAGTCGCTTTGGCTTTGTTTCTGGTTAAAATTTTGTTTTATTGCCTTATAAGGAACTTTTTTTTCGATTGGAGATTTTTGCAGTCTATTGATAGATAATTAAATCTCTATATATTATAATTATTACTAATAGTTTATTATTATTGATTGACCTGAAAATCAATAAATTGTTAAGTTAGAAAGAAAAAGAAAAAAAATATAATTAGAAAGAGAACAATTTAAGATTTATCAAAAACGTTTAAAAATAAAACTAACTTTATAACTTTTTTTTTTAATCCTCTGTCAGGTTAGTTATGTGTGCTTTATTAAACATTTGTAAGCTATACATATTAAATAAAATACTAAAGCTAATTTTCTAATTAATTTACTCATTTTAATTATATTATCTCTCTAAGTGTAATTTCAGGAATGATTTATTACTTCGTTAAAGGTTCAGGTGAAAACCCTTCCAATTTCTTATATTCTTGCTTACAAATTACTACTGCAAATCACTTTTTTGAACTCTGACAGAGATCAAAACCCAACTACTTCATATCATACTTCACACCATTTAACAAGATTTCTTCCAACTTCTTGTCTTCAATTCTCTTTTCCTTATATATTGGCTTCTTATTGGATTATTCTATACTTTTGCTCTTTCTTTTCTTGCCTCCTAGATATGATAGTCTTTTTATCTTAATATATTTGTGAATTTCTGATTACTGTTTCTATTCAATTATCTTTTTATATTTTATATTTTATATTTTTTTTGAAATTAGTTACATACTTTTTCTTGCATCTTTATTATCTATTTTTAGCTTTTTTTCCAATTATCTTGCCATAACATATCAAATATGCTATTTTGGTGACTAATTTCTCTTCTATTAGTTCTATACAGAAGCTAAGTATATCCTAACTGGTTTCTGAGATCCTTTCTATTAATTTAGCTATCTGTTTATCAATTTCTCCTATTTTTATCCTATTATTTATCATTAAATTTAACTTTTTCTCTTCTAATTTAGTTTTTTTTCTTTTAAAGCTTTCTGAATTCTTTCAAAACTCTTTTTATTCCTTTTTGCTATGCCTTATTCTACTGAGTTTTATAAGTTAGGTACTCTAGTAAGTGTTCTATTGTTTTCACTTCCTGATCACACATAATACATTTCACTTGCTTGTAGAAATCTGATCTTCTTATGACTAGCTTTATTAGTGTTGGCAACTTGTTATTGGTCAATTTAATGAGAAAGCTTTTGTTTTGTGGACTTTTAAATAAGATGTTCCATGTATATTCTTTTTTAAAATATTCCCATACTAGGTTCCACATGTATCTGTATTAATCTTGAATTTGCTAGTCCTATCTATTTTCAGTTTTACCTTGATTTGTCCATTAATATGTTATTACTTTATTATTAATTTTTTTGATAGCTTGTCTTATAAAAGTGGTTAACATTATATCTTACCATTTAATTTCTGTGATTATTTTGAGCAAGACTATCTTTTTTCATTTTATCACTGGAAATTTTTATACTTCTTTAGTTAGAGTATTTGCTTCTTCATTATATTGGATATTGAAGTGTATTTTATTCTTGATAAGCTTGAGATTTAATTTTTTTTTCTTTACAAGATCCAGTATATGAGTCTACAGTGCCCAGTTTTGTTCTTTTAGACATCTTTTGTGGATCATTCTGGGGTTCTCCTTTTCTATAATTTTCTACTTCAAAATGTAGACCTGACTATTAGTGAAGATCTTGATCTTGTTATTTACTGGGGCTATTAGTAGATAGTAACTATTGCTACTAATTCTGCTCTAGTGGATGAAAACCAATCCTCTATTTTAGTTTGAAACTTGCTTTCTCTTTCTACCTTTCCTATCTATATTCATGTTACTCCTATTTATATGTTTGTACTTCTGTGGCTTATAAGAGATCTATCGGAATAGAATATCATTGATTCTTTTCTTTGCTTGTTGTAGTTAAATATTTTGATCAGAAAGAATTGGTAGGCATCTTCTTCAACATAATCTTTGATAATATTTGTTTCCCAATCCTCTATTTCAACCTATAGTACTCTTTCATTTTAAATAGTTAATTGGTTATTGTATATTATTCTACATATTATCATTTTCAATACTTCTTTGGGACTTAAAATTTCTAGTAACTAGAATCTTCTGATAGACTTTCTTGCATTAAGATAAGAAACTCTATATATTTTCTCTATACTTGTTTCTATTATACATTGGTTTTCTATTTTTGTACCTTCTATGAAATCTTGATATCGGGCTAACTTTGATTTTTAATTTTTAATAGGATCAATACATTTAAAGTACTCTATCTTAAGCTATTTTGAAGTATTATCTAATATCAGTTTTTTCTAAACTATCTGTTGCTATTGAAATTTGCTTCTTGTAATCATCCAGAGTTTTTGTTATTTATCAAAATTGATATTGAGAGTAGGATATTTCAGACTCTATTTTATCTATTCTTCTTTCCAGAATTTTAAAAGTTGTTTTAATCAATTTTTCTGCATTATCTTAGTTATAGATAGGTACTATCTTAAAATAGATCTTTTGCTTGTTTTTTGTAACAGTTGGAACATTTGCCAGTTTTGTATTTCTCTTGTTTCATAGTCAACTAGTTGATCTATATTCATTAATTTATTGTTTCTGAGTGATGAAATTACTTTTCTGTACTCTTCAATCAGCAAGTATTCTCTAATTGGACTATTTTCTTAGTTCCATTCAAAAATATCATTCCATTTTCAACTTTGAAAGGTTATATCTATATCCTTGATCAACTTCAATACTTGTAGTGAGAAATTACCCTTTCCTGGAATATTATTTAGTGAGTTACATATAAGTATGTTGACAGGCTTCCAGTATCTTACTTGTGTTTGCTTGAGTCTAATGATTGTTATGGTTTCAGTTAATTCAGGATTATTTAATCTATTATACAATCCTATTATCTGGTTTTCTTTTTATAATATCTAAACACTCTTTAAGTTATAAATCTTGGGATAATGTATTACACTATTGGATATTGATAAGCATAATATGACCTTATTTTTGAATAGTTTTCTATATGCCATTATTAAGATGTTGCACATCTTCCAAGATAGTATACTGTATTGTATTATAAATTTAATTCTTGGTATTAACACTCTATTCAAAATATAAAGAGCTTGTTTGTCTGTTAGTTTTTTATTCTTTAGGGCCTTAATAATCACATTGATTTCCTTAAGCACCTATTTTTTAAGTTCAATAATTGTTTTTTGATTGCCTATCCAAATCTTCAGGAACCTTGCTTGTTCAGTTCTATCCAATTCTCTTATTACTTTTTTATTGACTCTTGCTTGAACTTCTTTTAGGTACTGGTTGAAGTTGTTAATAGTAACTAGAATTAATTTATTACTATTAATCTGGGAGTTATTTGCTCTATAAAATATTCTTGTTTCTTCTAATATTTTTTCTATATTTTCCTTTGATCAAGCTATCTATGTGATATCATCTATAAAGACTATTGCTGCATGTCATGACTCTAACTTCTTACTACTATTCCCTTTCAAGTCTGAATTCTAGACAACTGATATTTTGTATTCTTTTGTTTCATCATTATACAGTAGATCTTATATAATAGAGAGTTATAAAATATTCTTTATATTAAAGGTGAAATAGTTTTTCCTTGATTTATTTCATTTTCTGTGATAATTGCTCCTATTAGATCTTTTTAATATATCATCTTAAATTCTCTATTGTTAAATAGACTTATTATTATTCAGAAGAAACTTTCTAGAATTTTATGGCCTTGATTAGCCTATTAAAACTAATTATATTATATGCCTTTGCCATATTTTGGAAAAGGATCCATAAATCCTTTTGTTTTCTCTTGTTTTCTTACAAATATTATTAATAATTTGTATTGATTTTGTTGTACTTTCTTTTGATAATCCTGTATAGTTGGAACCTCTCAAGATATTATTGCTCTTACAAATATTTCCTAGTCTATTTGTGAGAATTTTAGTGAAATATTTTTTTATAATTTCTAGCAATACTATTGATCTTGTATTGATGAGTTCACACTTCCATGGCTTTGATTTTGCTATCAGATAAATGTGACTTTGCTTCTATTCATATGTGTAATCTCTCATTTTAAAAAACAGTTCAATATTTTTTTCAGATAAAGTTTTCCTTTTGAATCTAGTCTTTTTAATATTTCATAACTGATTTGTAATTTTTCTGGAGCTTTATTATAATTGTTCTTTGAAAACTTTCTATATTGTATTCATATGAGTTTCTCTTCTACTTTTTTTTGGCTTCTCTTTTAACAAAGGTTCTAGCATTCTTCTAAACTTATAATTTATACTTTTTCTAAATACTTGTCATTGTTCTACTATTGATCCTTTAATATCAATTTTTCTTTTATTCTTTATAACAAATTAGTTGATAATATCTCTTATGAAAAGATTGTCATCATATAATGTTATTATGAGCATTATATAATCACTGCCAGTAATTTACTCCATATTTTGATTGTCAAAATATAGTAATCAGAATTTTGTAAGGCTCTGAAATATCTATATAAAATCTATCTGACTATTATTAGTAGCATCCCATCTTATTGAAGTTTTGTTCTTTCTTTTCAATACTGCTTGTATATCTATAAAAGTCCATTCATCTAGAGAGTTGAACAGTTAGATTTCTGGATGCCAAGATGATTTGAATATTACCCTGGAAGTTGATATTCTATCTTCTGCAAGGTTATATACAGTATTGAAATCTTCTATAATTATTATGTGAAAATTCTGTTTATACTTTTCTTTGATGAAGTTTTGTGCTTTCTCTTGTACATTATTACTTTGTTATTTATTAGAGGGGATATAAATCTGAATGATGCATATCTTATTTCTTCTTCTAAGTATGTTGACTACTATTATATATTCTTCTGCCTCTTCTATTGATACTATTTTTTTTCCAGATCCTCTCTTACCAATAAGTTAACTCCTATTCCATAGAGAATATTTTGTTGACACTGTGGAAGTATTTATACATTACTTGATTTTGAAAGACCCATTTTGCCTTTGCTTTGATTAGCTTTATTTCATATAGATTCATAATTCTAATACCTTGCTCTAATATTTCTTTTATAAGATTATGTTGGTTTGTTTTATTAGTAATATCTCTGACATTATGTATTTCAATTCTTATTACTTTCTTTTCAATATCTATATTTTCTTGTTTTCTTTTTCTAATGAAATTTTTTTATTTATAAATTTAGTTTTTTCTATCTGAAAGAAAGCTTCAAGATCTTAATTATACTGTTGGTCCCTAGTACTAATTTGCTTCTTTTGTCATACTTTGCTCTTGTTAATTATTTAAATATTGAGAATAGTGATTGGGTATTTTCTATCTTTCTATAATTGAACTGGTACTCTTTTTAGGAATGATTGGCCCTCTGTTAAAGTGGGCCTTTCCAGTTTATCTATCTTATTGTCAAGTTTTTTAATTAATTTGCATAATTGAAATATTTTAGCTTCCTGGCCTGGATTTAATCAAAGGCTTCTTATTTTGCACCTTATTGTATATCTCTCTTGTTATCTATTGTTGATGTCACTGTTTTCTTCTTCTTTTTAACTTTGCATCTCTCCATACGAAGTATAACTTTTTCATTTTCTTAAAGATTCCCTATTACTATTAGTAGCTAAGGGATCTGGTTTTGATATATATCTATTAATTTTTATATAATAATTTCTACTTATTTGTTGTTGTCATACTCTAGTATTCTGTTTCAGTATAGTCATCTGTTTTTTTCTATGACTATTGTATCTCTGGTTTTTTTCTTTTTCAATAAGATCATCTGAAATATCTAATTCATATAAGTTGTTTGAATCAATAAATATTCTATATTGATACTGATAGTGATTTTTCACACTCTATACTAGTCTTTGATTCTCAATCATAATTTGTTATTAAAGTGTCTCTTTCAAATCTTTCTTATTTTCAAAGTATATTACTGTATAGTCTTCTGATATTAGAGTGATTTTATTTCTTGATATGTAAAAAGCTTTTGTTTTTGTCTGACTAAGTAATTTAGATATCAGTTCTATAGATCTTCTCTTAACTCTGTATAGTCTTAAAGAGTAATGTTTTTTTTATTTAATATTTGGGTTACTTTTTAATCATCCAATTCTTTTTGGGCTATTACCAATTTTACTTGATTGACTTTAATTTTGAGTATTCAATGTTGTTGCAATTTGACATGCTTATGATGTGTAAAGAGATGGATTCTAAATCTTTTTGATGAAAAGTCATATGATATTCATAAATATTGACTATTTTTTTATATTCTTCTATTGCCTTCCTGATTGATTGTTTATTACATTTGTGTTCTGTATCTATCAAAATAATATACTTTGATCTGTTTTTTGCTAAAAAAAAGTTTTTTGGCTTGAAAAATCTTTTATTTAGAGTATATCTTTGAAAGGTAGAATGTATGCTCCTATTTTAATTCATTCTCTTAATAAAAAAGTTTTCCTCTTCTTTTTTATTAATTGATTCTAAACATTATGCTTCATCCTCTTCTTAATCAATACCAAAAATGATCCAGTGGTTGTCATTAATGAACTCGGTCTTGAAGAGATTTTGTCTTTTGGAAATACTTAGGGTTCTCTTGAGATATTTAATTCCTTTTTTTTGTTGTCTCCTGATAATATAGCTTGAAGCACTCACAATTTGATTGTACCAGTTTGTTTGATGAAATAAGAATTGACTATAGAACCTTGTATTCTATTGTATATATTATAAGAGACATTTTCTGTAATACAGGTTCCTTGAACTGTTTCCTTGATTATTTCTGCTTCTACTAGCTCTGTTATACTTCAGTCTTCTATTTCAACTTCTTTAATTAGCTGGATTTCCTCAGTTTCCATAGAAGTAAATTAAATATCCACTAGAATATTATCTGTTCTCCTGAATTCTTTTACATAATGACTTGAGATATAATTTCCTGTCTTGTTTATTAATATATTATACATCTTTTTTTCAAGCATAGGAGCTTCGAGGTCTTGTTTTTTGCCTTGTTCCTTTTTTTATAGAGTGATAATATATCTTCTTAACATTTGTTTTTTTGTCAAGATTCCAGGATATATATTTAATAGAGTGGCTAAGATATTATCTAATATTGAGATTGTGTAAATTGTTTATATTGGTATATATGATTAATCTCCTATCTTGTGCCTTAGCTTATATTAAAACATTTTTGTTTCCCATAGTTCTTATTGGGGATCATAGCTGGTGAAGATATTCTCTAATACTCTAAAAATTTCTTTTTTATGTTTTTTCAAAATTTTGATAATGTTTTGCTCTTTTTGAGTCATGTTGTCATATAAGATAAATAAACTATTATGTGTATTAGATTGTTTTGATGTTTTGTTTTTCTTCACGATGATTCATAAATAGGATACTATAATGGGTTATATAATCAGATAATCTGTGTCAATATATTATTTTTTCATATGTTTTTGTCTTATATATGATCCTGTTTATCTACACATATATTGTTTGTTTATTGCTCATAATACAGTTAGATTAACACGTGTTACATCTTTGTAGTATATTGATGTGTCTTGAGTTGTTGTTTTGTTACAGCTAGATTATATTTACTTTTATGTATTTATATTCATATGACATGAGTTGATAGATTAGTTGTTGTAATTGTTTACTACTAATCTTTACTGTTTAACTCAAGAGATCTAAATATCCTTCTAGGTTTTTGAGTCCTGACTTTGAACTAATTTATTGATTTAGATTATTTTTTTTGAAACTTCTTTTAGTACCTAGAAAGATGTTAACCTGTACTGATCTAGCTAAGAGCTTTATGAAGTTGATATTGGGTCTCAAGAAGTCTACTGTGAATTAGTTTGTCCTTGCTTTCTTTTCTTCCTTAAGCAAAACAAGAGTATAAGAATATTTCTGCTAACTAGCATTGCCTTTTCTTGTTGTCAGGAGTCAAGTGCATATTATATGGAAGGGAGTTATTGCTGTTGTTATCTTTCCTTGAGATTGTTTCTTGTAAAAAGGTTCTTTCTTTAAAAAATCACTATAAAAAGAAATTTTCTAAAATTTTAAAGATCAGTAGAAAGAGATAAGATTATATTTCCACTAACTTCATAATTTCTATTTAATTTTATTTATATTATATTCACTTATTTTCTCTTAATTCAATTTATTCAATAACTATACAATATATTTTATCTATCTTTTTTTATTTAACTTGTTATAAAAAAAAAAGTTTTTTTTTTTTAATCTGCAATTATATTACAATAACTTGTCTTTATTGAGAAATTAAATTAAAATAAATCTATAATAATTTATAGACTTTCATAAAGTAACTAATTCATCTTTATACATAAATATTCTAAGTCAAATTTTGGAGACAATATTATACTTCTTTGATAAATTGATAATAACCTCTATATACTGTACTAAAATTATTGTCAACTGTTTGTCACTATTGATTATCTGAAAACTAATGAATTGTTAAGTTAAAAAGGGAAAAAAAATAAATAATTAAGGGAAGAGAACAATTTAAGACTCCTCAAAAAACTTCAAAAATAAAAACAACCTCTTCTGAAAAGAGATCTACCTCATTGAAATAGTTTTCTTACTTTACTTAAATCTTAAAAGAAATCTTTTTTTTCATCACCTGTGGCTAATAATAAGTTTTTAAAATATTTAATATAAAAATTTTTGCAAATTACTTATGTCCCTTTTTGAGAGACAAAATTATTTTAATAGGAACAAAAATTAGAAAATATAATAAATCAATAATTTGAATAATGAAGAACAATTATAAGTATTTTTTTTAGTTATTATTTTAAAAATTTTAATGTTTCCTAGTAAAAAATATTTGACTTTTGTCTCTGCCTCTACTTTAGGAACCTATTTTTACCTATAATATCAGACAAGTCAATTCAACTGATCTTTTATTTAAGTAAGCATTAGATTAGAATATTTCAAGAAAAGTATCTAGATCTTAGCTTTTTTTCATTAAAACTTTATCACCATTTGAGGAACTTAGGTAAAAGATAAAAGTTTACAATCTACATTACTTATTACTTGATTTTTTGGTATCATAGAAGTTTTCATTAAGAGACTTGGGCTTTTAGAGTAAATGTTTTTGAAACATTCTTTTTAATTACTAATAATATTATTAAAACATATTAATGTGATCAATAGGAGCTTGTTTATATTCTAAAAACTAATATGTTTTATATTAGTCAATTATAATTAATAAGGATTTGTACTATCCAAAATTTAGGATCAAACTGAGATAGATAAAATTTTTCAAAAAACTATAAAAGTGAAAGCTTTAAGAAAGTCAAGACAGTCAAAATGTAAGAAAATAAGCCTTTTTACTACAGAAAACCTCTATAAACCTTTCACCTAAAAAATTAGATAGATCTTCAGGCACTTTACAATCAGTTCTTCTTTATTTGGAAACTTTCTTGCCATTGATATCAAAGGTATTATTTGACTTTTTTAGATTACTAAGAGTCAGTTTTTAAGTAAAAATATTTGTAAAAAAAAGAAAAAGAATAAAGGTGACTTATAAAGTTATACTTCAAATTGTTTTAAGAAAAGTATTAAGATTTTATTAGCAAGAAAATATAAAAACTTCCTGCAAATATCTTTTTTGTGTATAGTCAGAGAATCAGCAGAAAGAATATCAAAAAATTCAAAAGTTTTAGTAGTTTTTATAAAAAAAAAAATAGTTTGTATTTATAATTAATTAAATTATAATAATATAAATTATAAACTATTGTGTATATTATTTTTTTTGCTAATTTGAAATTATATGACAATAACTTGTCTTTATTGAAAAATTAAAATAAAATCTACAATAATTTATAGACTTTTACAAAATAATCAATTTATCTTCATATATAAATACTCTAAGTTATATTTTGCGAACAATATTAAATTTCTTTAATATAATTAAATTAATTACTATTTACTAGAATCATTGTTAACAGTTTAATTTAAAAAGCAATAAATTACTAAATTAGAAAGAAAAAAAAATAATTAAAAAAGAGGATAATTTGAGATCTATTAAAAAAGTTTAAAAATAAAATCAACTTCTTTTTAAAAAGAATTTGTCTAATTGAAATAGTCTTTTTGTTTTATTTAAACTTAAAAGAAAATTTTTTGTTATCTTCTATGACATTAGATAAATCAATCTAATTGATTCTTTATTTAAATAGTATTAGATTAAAATATTTCAAGGAAAGTATTTAGATCTTGGCTTTTATCTATTAAAGTTTTGTTATCATCTAAAGAATTTAGGCAAAAAATGGAAGGTTGTTATTTATATTATCTATTTCTTAATTGTTTATATTATAGATATCTTTATTAATAGACTTGAGTTTTTAAACAATTATTTTTAAAACATTCTTTTTAATTATAAATAATATTATTAAAATATATAAATATAATAATAGAAGCTTGTTTATATTTAAAACCAATATATTTATATTAATCAATTATTTTTGATAAAAATTTGTGTTATTTAAAATTTAGAGTCAAATTAAAATCAACAAAAATTTTTAAAAAACCTTGAATGTAAAAGTTTTAAGAAGAAATAACAGTTTAAAAAGAGAAAAATAAGTCTTTTTGATTGCAAAAAATCTTTATAATCATTTGTTTCAAAGATAAAAAAACATTCTGATATTTTATAGTTAGTTCTTTTTTATTTGAAAACTTTCTTATTATTAGTATTAAAAATATTATGTAACTTTTCTTAATTACTAAAAGTTAAGTTTTTGAGTAAGAAATTTATAAATAAAGAAATAATTCTTAAAGTCATATTTTAAGTTGTTTTTGAAAATATGTTAAGATATTATTAGCTAAAAAGTATAAAAACTTTTTATAAATATCTTTTTATAAATTATATATTATATTATAGTTTATATTATTTATAATTTATAAATACAGTATATAAAAAAACTCTTTCCACTGATCCTCTAACTACACACAAAAAAGATATTCGCAAGAAGTTTTATACTTCTTTGCTAATAAAGTCTTTACACTTTTATTAAACCAATTTGAAACTTGTCTTCATGTATCTCTTCTACCCTCCCTTACTTGTTTACAAACTCCTTTGAATAAAAACTTGAGTCTCTAGTGGCCTAAAAAGACTCAAGTATACACTTTCTCTACTAAGGGCAAGAAGGTTCTAGAAAGTAAAAGGACTGACAAGTGAAGTGTCATCTTACAAAGCTAAAAGTGACAAAAAATAGAAGTTTTGTTGATAGGGGAAGGCTTATTACCTATCTTCTCACATATTGTCTTGTACCCTCTTAAAGTGTCTACTGTTTTTCATAATTTTCTTGGAGGATTTTACCTACTTCAGTTTGATCCTGAATTTCTGGTAGTACAATGTCACCTGGCATCTGATTGGTTGACACGAAACATGTTAGTAACTGAATATAAACAAGCTCCTATTGGTTACCTCACATGTTCCAATGACGTCATTGATGATATAAAGAGTTGATTGGTGCCCCATGTTCACTCCACTCCTCCAATTGGATTAATCTATAGATCAAGTTCCATAAGACCAATAAGATATGAGCAACAAGTTTCCAGGTGGTGAAAAAGCTATTATTCATTTAAGTTGAGGTCTTTCTTTTCTATCATTCCGGTCAAGCAAAGTTCAAGATCAAGGTCTCTTTTTTATCCTAGTCAGGCAATAAGACCAAATAGTCTCTAATCTATACTAAGTTCAACCCTTTGATTACAGTTGAGAATACATTTTTCCAGAAGTTGTTTAAGGATATCGCAATCGACGAGAATCCCCATTGCTCTTCTGGTACCCTCCTACCATTGTGAAGCAAAAAGATCTTTAGAGAAAGACTATTTTGGACAATAGAAGATATACACCAATAAAATTCCTTTAATTAGGTGTGATTGCTAGAAGGTATCATAGTGAAACAACATGATCTAGTTTCTACTAGGTCACATAAGAACCTGGAATTCATCATAAGTCATTTTTCTACTATAGGTGGATAAAAAATCACTACTCAAAGAAAGTTAAAACTAAATGTATCTTGGAAGTAAAGATTCCCACTAGACAATAAGTCTCCTCAGATAGTACACAAGAAGGAAATCAAGATCAAGAATGGATAAGTTTCTCAGATGATCAGAAAAAGAAAGGATATCCCAATTAGACATTTCTTATTGAGAAGAGATCTTGAGAAGTAGATCTTTGAAGGAAGCTATAAATATATATATATATTTTTTTTTATCCTTTTATTTTCTTGTGATCTGCTTAGACATTTTTTGATATTTCTCTTCCTTTTTTTTAACCCATCCTTTTGTAGTTTCCTACAATTCAGTGGCTTTGTCAGATATATGGCAGTGACAACTGCTGGCAATAATACAGTGGACTAGAAGGGTCTTTATCCAAAGATACTACAGAGTAAAATATTGTTCTCAAGGTCAAACTTAGAGGCTTTTATACTTATAACAAGTTTGCTAGATTAGAAGAATAATTTAGCTGTAGCATGTATTATGTTGCTCGAATGAAAATATATTTATATTTTCAATTGATTAATAAACTCACAATCTAGCCTGGCTACAGGTATACAAAAAAAAAATTTTTTTTATAAATACAGTATAATTTTAATTCAAAAAAAATTTATATATAAATTTATCAATTTTTTTATTTTATAATTTTATATTATTAAATTTTAATTAAATAGTTTTAATAAATAGTTAATAAATTATTAATAAATATTAATAAATAGTTGATGAATTCTTAATAAATTATTAACAAATTTTTAAAAAATTATTGATAAATTTTGAATAAACCATTTATAAATTATTAATAAAATTTTAATAAATGTTAAAAAATTTTTTGATAAAATTTTAATAAATTATTTAATAAATTTTTAATAAATTATAAATATATCAAGATTATAATATTTGCTATCAAATTATATATTATTAATTTAATTTTTTTTTTTTAAACCCTCTGTCAGGCTAGGTACGTGTGCTTTATTAAACATGTGTATACTTTATATTGGAGAATGTATCGCTAAAGCTAAGACTCTACCTAACTCACTTGTCTCTATTTTAAAGAATTATTAAAACTCTAAATGCAACTTCGGAAGTGATTTATCGCTCTATTAACAGTTCAGGTAAAGACCCTTCCAACTATTAACTTCATTGTCTACAGGTTACTACTGCAGATCACTTTGCAATGTTCTGACAAAGCTTTAAAATCCTAGCCATTTTATTTCATACTTCACATTTCTTGTTAAAATTTTCCAGAGGTCTTCATCTTCGAGATTTTTTTCTTCAGGTAGTGGCTCTTTTTTCTTTATGAGTATAGATTTCGGGCTTGAAAGACGTGAAGATCTTCTTGTCTTGTTCTTTTTATATTCCTTGTGTTTTTTCCCACTCAATTACCATTTCACATCTCTTGTTCCAGATTTCTTTTCAAACTTGATTGCAGACTCTTCTTTGCATTTTTATTATTCATTTTCTTGCTATTCTTTCTATGCGTTTACCTTGACATTTTAGATCTACCATTTCTAGGATAATATCTGTTCTTATAAGGCCAGTACAGAAGCTTAGTGTGTCCTGGCTAGTTTTAGGAACCTGTTCTATTACTTTTGAGATCTGTTTGTCAAACTCTCCTATCTCTTCTTGGTCGTTGATAATTAATCTAGGATTTTTCTCCTCAGCCTCTCCCTTTCTTTCCTCTAGCAGCTCTTTAAAGTTTCTGATAATACTATCTACTTCTTTATTCCATACTTCTTTTAGTTGATTCTTATAGGCTGAATATTTTAGCAAGTGTTCTATGGTTTCATTTTGTTGGCTATATGTGATATATTTCACTTGCTTGTATAGATCTGGTCTTCTTATAGCTAACTTACTTAGTGTAGATAGCTTATCATTGATTAGTTTGATTAGAAAGCTTCTTTATTGGAATTGTTGTTTAAAAGATATATCCCACATGTGTCCGTCTTTAACTCTTTCCCATACTAGGTCCCATGTATGAGCCTGATGTTTTGAAATCTGTTGACTCCATTTTTTCTTAGTTCTATTTTGTTGTGTTCACTAATAGGCTGTTGTCTTGTTATTAATATTCTTAATAAACTGCCTGATTGGATCATCTAGAGTCATCCCTTGCCACTTGATTTCAGTAATAATTTTATGTGAGGTAAGATCTTTCCATTTAATCGGTGGAAATTTTAGAGCTTCTTTAGCTAAGGTATCTGCTTTTTCATTATAAGGATCATTTGAATGTGCTTTGACTTTTGTGAGCTTTAGATCTATATTTTTCTTTTTTATTAGCTCTATCATGCATGCCCAGAGTGACCAATTTTTTTCTTTGAGCTATCTCTTGTGTGTCCTTCTTGAGTCTTCTTTTTCTAAAGATTTCCACTTGAAGATACATGTCTGACTGTCTATAAAGATTTCCACTATGCTTTCTATTGGAACTACCAGAAAAATTGTTATGATTGCTACTAATTCTGCTCATGCAGATGAGAGTCACTTGTTTACTTCTATTTGGAACTTGCTTTTCATTCCATCTTTGTCAATTTCAATCCAAGCTACATCCATCTTCATTTCTTCTTTACCATGATTAATAAGCGATCCATCAGAATAGAAGATTAGCTTTTCTTTGGATTTGAGATTATGTTGAAGTATAGCTATCAGATGATCTTGATATGTGCCTTCTTTAATATTTTCTCTGATAATAGATTCTTCCCAGGTTTCAATGTTCACATGATTTATTCATTATTTTGAATCTTGAATGGGCTTTGGTCTCTGTAAATCACTTCTTTAATCCTTTTTTCAAGTGCTAACCTAGGATTGGGAATTTTTAAATCTCATGTTCTTCTAGTGGACTTTCTTGTGTTGAGGTATGGTACTATATATATCTCTTTTATTTCTCTTTCTATGATGCAGTCACCATTCAGTATTGTATCTTCTGAACATTCTGGGCATTTTTGTATATTAGTTTCCTGGTCATTGTTGATGCTGCAACTGACAAAGTGCTCCACTATCATAACATTTCTCTCTTTTTCTTGTCTAAATTTTCCCCATATTACTAGATTTTTTTTACTTCTCATCACTATCCACAATTTTTTTCGCTTATCTCGATTGACTTCTATTTTGGAGTATTCTGGTTCCCATTTCATAAAATTTTCTCTCCCAGATCTTATGAGTTGCTTTAGTCATTCTCTTGAGAGGTTTTTGATTATAATTTGAAACTATTCTGGTATAGGTCCTTTGCTTGTACCTTGCAGGAGCTGAAGCATTCGTTAGTCTCTTATATTTTTGGTTTCCTGATTGATTAGCTGGTCCAGATATATCAGTTGATTGTTTCTTAGTAATGGTATGACTTTTTTATATTCTTCTGATGTAAGATATTCTCCAATCCAAATATTTCACTTTTTTCATTCAAAGATATCTTGCCATTTTCAACTATGGAACGTTATTCCTATATCTTTAGCAATTCTGGTTACTTGGAGTGTAAAGTTGCTTTTGTCCATTAAGTGACTTAAGAATTCGTAGATTAATAAATTGAGCGGTTCCCAATTTTTTATCTGTGCTTGTTTAAGTCTGATAATTGATGTGATTCCTACTGGTCTGAGATTATTTAGTCTATTGCAAAGTCCTGTCACTTGACTTTCTCTTTATAGCATCCAGATACTTTTCAAATTGTGAATTTTTGGATGGTGAATTATGCTGTTGAGCATGGATCTACATAAATCACTCTTATTCTTAAAAAGTTTTCTCAAGGTGTTGCATATTTTTCAGAACAATATACTATGTTGCATCCTAAATTCTATTCTAGATATTAATACTCTATTTAGAATATAGAGAGCTTGTTTGTCT